>JAVFBZ010144251.1:0-20690 GCA_032466195.1 Katharina tunicata | reverse complement strand
ATTTCTGACAAGCACATGATACAAACCGGTGTTCCACAGGGTTCAATACTTGGACCACTCTTATTCAATATTTATATAAATGATTTAGCTTTACATATTAATGAATGCTTATTGGTAACATTTGCCAATGATAAAACAATACATGTATCTTCTAAATCAATTAATACTATTCAAGAGACCATTAATAGCAGTATTAATAAAAATGGAAACATTGAGTGCTAATAATCATATGATTCTTAATCCAGACAAATCTATATTGCTATTATTAGGGTCTTGGCAAAATTTAAGAACATTAAATAAAATACTTGACATATCAATCAAACTCTCTGGAGTAAGTTTACAAAAAAACAAATGTGCAAAGTTGTTAGAACTTTTTATAAATGAAACACTGACTTGGGATGATCATATTAAACATATTTGTGGCAAAATATAAGTTTTAGGAATCTTACAGAAGAATTAAAATTATTTTGATTTACCAACTAAAAAAATATTTTATCTGAGTTATATATTACCTCATATCAGAATTAAGTACAATATACTCTGCATAATTTACAAATCTTTAAACAGCTTAACACCTAATTATTTACAGGATTTATTTACACCAAACAAAAATACACACAAAAGACCATTAAGATCAACGGCTTCAGATATACATATTCCCTCTTTCAAAACAAAATACATGAAAAATAGCATTTCAGTAAATAAAGTTATTATTATTATTATATATAGGCCTATGCTGCATATTTTTTTACTCATTTTGCTAAATTTACCGAAAGAAAAAAAAAGAAAAATTACATTCATTGTTTAATAAGGCATTCTTCAAAGTGTTGTATATAGAAAAAAGAATTAAAAAAAAATCGCAGTCAAATAATATCAGTAAAATTGGGTTGCTGATAACAGCCAAGTAAATTGATTTATTTGACTGGTGTCACTCAGCTTGGTTGGGACAATGCTGGCGCAAGGCAGCCTTTATATAGGTGCTAAGATTAGAAATGCGTTAATTTCTTTCCATTGTATCAGTTAAAGTTAAAAATGTGTGGATTAGTTAATTATGTATTTAGTTTTGCCTCTGTGCCCTTGAAGATAAATAACACCCAAAGGCAAGGTTGCTTTGGTGCGCTGCTTATGAAGTCAGTACTCTCGCGTGAGTTGAAATGACTGCCGATAATAAGCGGAAACCATCGAGGTTGCGATTCATCCAATTATACGGATCCTAATTCCTAAGTTGCGTAACTTGCCTATGCAAGCACTTGTTTCTGCCTTTATTCGTCCTATTCAATGGTACTCAACATAATTCGATACGTTACCCGTCGCAACACTCATATTTTACAACAGTGGTACAACATTATCCTACGAATGCCATGTTATACAGATGTTATACAATAACACCCAATCTGTAGCTTTTCAGTGAACTGCTCTTCACAAAGATTGCCAAACCTTGTGGAAATATTTTAGACCACTTAACTAAGCCCCAATCAAAAAAGCTACCAGATCTCATCAAAGCACATGTGCTCTAGTTTTAGTTTTTATCTCATGTTTGACGCTGTGACGTCACCTGAATAGCGATAGCGAATGTAATCATTGTACTGTAGTCAAAGTATAATTATATTATATCAACACACTGTATCCAAATATATTTTGTCGATATGCAATACAATTATAAAAAATAACACTGATTGCTTATTCTTTATTTAGCAAGAAAATCTGACAATTGTTAATGTAAATGGCCACTTAAAATGCGTGTCAGATCACTGTTTGAGTGGAGCAATCTGTCACAGAAAAGAAACAAACGGGTGATTGACAGCTACATGTACATGTAGTGAAACACCCTGATTACACATCAACTGTTGTAGATTTCACTCTGGAGGTTCAAATATATTGTCTATTACATTTCTGCAAACCAGTCAGGCAGCACAGTCAGTCAGTTATTGTGCAACAATAAATACCTGGGTTCAGTTGCTCAAAGCAGTGTTAGTCGCTTATACAGATTAAATCACTAGAAGGGGTATTACAGATAGGCCGTCACACGGCACGATGTCATTTAAACTAGGATTAAATGTAATACTCCTTTGAGCAACAGGTCCCAGGTGTTTGACCTAATATAATCAATAACGCATGCACTTTAACTTATTTTGTTGAGAACATATAATATAAACTATAAATTCCAAATTGGATGCTGCTGTACTTTTCGCATTCATGCATACATGTTTTTTTCGGTAAGTTCAAAATGGGAAGATAACAATTATTTTAAATAGCATGTATAGCTTTCAAAATACTATTATAAAGATAAGTTGTTTAATTATTTGTGTAAATCACAACCAATCAAACGTCTACAGTAGTTTTCGCATAAAACGCTTAAGCTACATGTACCTACCCTTTTTGTAATGGCTGACTGCTGCATTAATTTTAGTTTTCTTTTGTGATACTGTGTTTTTCATTCTATTATTGTTACTAGGTTTTTTAATCACGAAAATGTATTACTATTCCATAACCCTTTATCAATGAAATAACTAAGTAAATGTTAAACATACACACATTCAACCTAGCATGAACACAAAAGACAGGTATTGAAAACTCTATACAGAAAATGGGAAAACTGCGAGAGGCGATTTCCTGAAACTGGCAACAATTTGTAGTAACAAATATTTCAGTTTTACTTTGTATACTTTACGATGTATTTTTGCTCAAGTTTGATGTCTCAAAATCCTCCGCCCGTCTTCCTGCCAACATTAATTTTAAGGTTAGGTTTGATTCCCGTACTGGGTTCAGTGTGCCACATTTTCTGAACTAGAATCTGTTCTAAGAAAGTGATATCATTTATTAATGCAAATACTAACAAAATTTACACACACAAAAAATAGGCCTAAGCTATAATATATACAATTTTAATTGCAAAGATATAAAAAATCAACATTTTAAGAAACTAGTTTTATGATGCTATAATGGCCCAGAACGCGCCTGCAGCCATGTATCTGGAGCACCTGGAGCTTCTGGGGCATAGGCGGCCACTGGACCCTCCCCTAGTTGGTCTGGATTTACTATCTAAAAGTGCTGGATCCGACCTTGAACATCCAAAATTTCAACATTCTAGGTAAAGCAGTTGGGGCGCTAGAGCTGTTACAAAATTTGTTAGAAGAAGAATAATAGATTCTTTTAATAAAAAATAGTAATAAGAAACAGAATGTTTTCAATAGGTGTACAGCTGCTAAAGCTGCTGCACCCCTAATAATTGGAAGATTAAACAAGACCAAACAGGTCGCTGTTTGATCGGAATCCTGTCATACTGCAGACTAAGCAAGAGATGCGCTAGCATACCAACATGTGAGTGGTCACCAGAAATAAACCCAAAACAAGCCGTCAGGAATTAAATAAATATTAAATAAATACTGGGGAAGGGCACGTGATCTCTTGCTTAGTCTGCAGTATGACAGGATTCCGGTCAAAAAGCAACCTGTTTGGTCTTGTTTAATCTTCCAATCCCGCCTCACTGCTGACGTAAGCAATGAGATCCTGTGAGATGTTCAAAGTGGTGACCACTCACAGCTACATATAAGAGTTAACTCACAAAAACTTTCTTCAAACAATTACAATGGTCTTGGTAAGCAAAATTATATTCTTTATTAGACATGTAGCCTACTGGAAATAGTTACTTCCATATTCACTTACATACTATTGCCAACAAAAGATTTTTGACAGAGCCCTGATGGCAGTCAAGAAATGTTAATTGATATAGCTTAACAGGTCTATAACGTCCTTGATAGTAACATTTCATTGTTCATTTAAGTAACCTCCCTTGAATAACAGATCTTCTAAAATCACCGTCTTGACATATTGGTTTATCATAATAGCGCCTGAATGTCGATAATTGAGACCAGTCTGCTGTCTTTAAGATTGAATCAACAGGTAAAGCAGGTAAAACTGCGCTCGTTGACGCTGATCTAACACTGTGTGGAGTAAAATAGTTCATGTCAATACCAGATTGTATGAAAACAGATCTTACCCATCTTGAAATAGCACTTTTAGATGCAGGACCATAAGGCTTATAATGACACAATAGCATTTGCTGATTCAATTTACGATGATCTGCGGTCCTCTTTAAATACTCTTTTAGCACTGTCAAAGTACACAAACAATGATCCGGCGCATAAGCTTTGTAAGTTATTTGCAGTTGGTGAAAACCTGGCCTTGTAGATTTTAACAAATCCCCTACGGTGAAAGTCACAGATTTTTTCTTGAAACACATATTACACGTGTCAAAGTAAAACAATGTCTGGATTCTCTGTCCAGACAACAAAACCAAAAGCAAAGTGAGTTTTACTGTTTGTTTTTTTTTTCAAAGAAATCTGCTGTACTGGCGACAAAGTCTTCAAAAATAGAAGATCCCTCTCTGGGTTTCAAGTAGCCACATAACGAGGTAATGCTGGGCGTAAATTGAACACTCCTTTCATAAATTGTATCACTATAGGTAACGTGCCCACAGGTTTACCCAATATTAAAACTTTTAAAAATTAAAATGATAGGGCTGACCTGGCTGTGTTAAAAGCACTGTATTTCAATCCTTGATTAAAAAGAGAAGTAAGGAAATCTATCACCTGTCCTACAGAAGGTGCATAGGGATCACACTGTTCACATGAAAACTGCACCCATCTATTGATGTATGCCTGGATGACTACCGTAGCCTGCTCTGAAATTCCTTCACCAAGGAAAGGTCGCCCGAGACCAACATTGCTGTGAGTCTGAGTTGTGAAAGATGCTCTCGGTTGTTCTTCCACGGGTGAGTGATTACACCTGGTTTCCTAGGTAATGTAAGAGGATAATCAATAAGTAAATTGGTCATTTTTGAGAACCAAGGCTGAGTAGTCCATATTGGTGCTATAACAACACATTTAACATTTTCTTGCAGAATTTCTGCAAAGTTTTACTAATTATTGAAAACGGAAGAGAAACGTACATCATCTTAAACTCTTTCCATGATTGAGTAAAAGCATCTATAACTATAGCACATGGATCCGGTCGCCATGAGAAATATATTTTTTCCTTATTATTTAATCGCAAAGTGAATAAATCAACATCTGGTTTGCCCCATATATGTACTATTTGATGATAGATAGAATTATCTAACGCCCATTCAATATTATCTCTCCTGCACCTACTCTCAAAGTCAGCTTCTATATTCTCTACACCAAGTAAGAAGCGAGTAGTTAAGTGGATAAGTCGTTCATAACAAAAACCGCCTGTCTGGGTATTTCATTACAAGCAACTTTTGTATCAAAATTTCTGTGTGCTGCTTTTAATGACTTTGTCTTGTAATTGTCACAAAAGCGATAATAAAGTTGTCCATACTGAACAGCTGGTAAACTAGAAACCAATAAACCCACAGCAGTGGCTAGTTGTCTTATTTTAATATATTGTAGGCCTAATACAAACTGGCAATATGCCTTTAACCTCAGGGCTTTGCTGGGTGTAAGTCTAACTGTCGTATTAGATGAATTTAGGATAAAACCAAAGATAAACCTCCTGTGAGGGATTTAATATAGACTTGCTGGGGTGTACGAAAAATCCTGCTTCAATCAATTGATGTATTGTACTGAATACATTAAGTCTATAGTCATCTAGCGATTGACCAAAAAGTAGTGAATCGTCAATATACTTTTTGCTAATGAACCCTTGCTTGCGTAATTCACTAAAAAAATTATTTTGCTATTTTTGTGAAAATGACTGACACTGAACTCAAGCCATTTGGGAGAGCGCAATATTGTTAAAAGTGTGCCGTCCCAATAGAATGGTAAGTATTTCATATGTGATAGGTTGGTTGGGACAGTGTAGTAAGCATCCTTCCAATCTAATGTAGCCATACAGCAAATTTCTGGACATAAAACTGATTTCAGTTTGTAAAGTTTCCAGTTAAAAATGCCTATAAACTATGTGCAAGTTTAATTCTGTTAAATCTAGAATTATTCGTACAGAGCCGTCTGGTTTATCTCAAGAAAATATATTGGAGACGAATTGATTTGGATGTTGTGAACAGCGTTGTATAACACCATGTTATTCCATCCCTTTAAGTTTGCATTCTATTTTTTGTTGCTTTCCATCTATAATATTATATGTATCAGGTACAAAAGCTTGCAATGGACAAGTATGAAACTCAATTGTAAGTCCACTGATAGTCTTCAAAATGTTTTTATCAGAAGTAATCCTTCTCCAATATTCCAAACAATTGGCTAAATTTCCAGCATAAAACTTCTCTACTAAACAAGGTAATAAGGTGTCAATTTGCCCCATAAACAATGGCCAATTAGATGTATACTTACATACCAAGGAGTTTACTTTTAATTCTGCGTTTTCCTGTAGGGCACCCGATTGTATTGCCACTTTCCTCAGTAGGTAAGCCGCCCTAATAAAAAACCTGCCTCTAGCTGGGAAGGGACCTGAGCCCCGGTAATTTCCTGGAACACTTACAGGAGCTTTATTAGTTTCTTGGATATCTTTTACTCTTTTACCAGAGCAGATCAATCTGTATCGATCATTCATGTCTGGTCGGATACTTTCCTTGCGACGTTGCTGCAATTCATAATTTGCACTGCCTAATAATGCCAACCCATCCATAACCTGCCGTACAGCTGTACGCAAATCATTGTCGCCTTTATTTTGAGGTTTGCATTTCATACCAAACAAGTTTTCAAATGCATTTAGCATGGGGACAGCAGCATTTAATAACTTCTGAGCCGTTTTCTGAAAACGTTTGTCCATTAATCTGGTATTTGGTTTTAATTTATTCCAAATCAAGACATTTACTTTTGGGCTTGAAATTTGTTCACAATTTTCTGGAACTTTATATTTAGTAATTAGGTCTTTACTACTATCTTCAGCCATTTTCTGTTTGAATAGAACATTTGTGATACTTGCCACTTTTTCTGTGATGGGTGGCCCAAAGTCTTAATTGACTTCAAATTGTTGTTGCAGGGATGTGAGGAAATCGTCACCCTCCTGTTCTTGCTCAGCTTCTAACTCATTAACTTAATCATTAATTAGCTGATCTATCTTGTGTTGTACATCCAGAGTTAAAATATTGCCGCTATTAGCAGCAGTGGTTGTTGCCGACTCCGCGTAGGTGGAAAATAACTTTTTCCTCATCAGAACTAGAAACTACATTATCTTGTTTGCAAGATATGCGAAAAGCCGTTCTAAAGCTTTCAAACTGGTGCTTGATTTCTTCAAATTGTTTCAGTGTTATTTGCTCCGACTCCTGTTCACCTTTATGTGCGGTAGTAGTTCTTGTGAAACCGGTTCTTATCGGTTGATTAGCCACCTAGAGTGAACTATTTTTAGTTGCCCCTTTGTTTGGCGATAAAGCCTGTGACATTATGCTGATACTTTACCTTGCTTGAAACCTGAATCTTACTATGTCATTGCTTACGTCAGCAGTGTGACAGGATCCTTCCAATTTCAATAGGTTTTCAAGTAAACTTGGAAACCTAAAAATGTAATAAAAAGCTTTTGTATGAACTGTGCGATTTGGGCAGTGCCTCGTTAAGAAACCAATTCATTATGGTTCTATATCTTCATTTCTACAGAGAGAGCGCTCGGTAGATTTCCGGTCTAGCAAACCAAGGAATTTACAGCGTTAAGCTTATCAGTGAGTGTAATATCACGGTCACTCTTTAGTCAGCTATAGGTGTTTACTATATTAGCTATATTCAGATTTATTTTTGTATTCTCCACAGCCAGACTTATATAGATCACTGTCTGAATGTTATTGACCCATAATCTGTAAATTAATAACTAGAGTTGTATAAAAGTTCAGTACCCTTGAGCAAGGCGTTAAACATGAATCAATGATCAATCAATCAATCAATGGTTTATATATGAGCTCAATACCAATGAGAGCAGCGTTTAACAACAATTAATGAGCCAATGAACAAACCAATCACCAACTGATCAACCAATCAATCATACATCTACTCATAATTCTTCAAGGTATAGTGCGTTTGTATTGTTTCAGAACAGTTTAAACATCTACAATAGTATTGGGTCATAACGCTCCATGTAAAAATACAAATAAAATGTTCATAACCATACTAGAAATTCCTCTCAGAAATTTCTACCCATTGGCCATATTACCATCAAAGGGTTTTCAGCACACACACATTACACAATACACTTTCCCATAAGTTAGAATTTGAGGCCTTTATTGAATACTATAGTATCTGAAGTAAAGAACAAAGCAGAGTTAAGTAAATAAGAGCTGTTACAAATTTGGTCAGTGATAATGACAATACTAAAAAATAATAATAAGAAACAGAACGTTTTCAAAAGCTAAAGCTGCTGCACCCCTTATAATCTGATTTCAATAGGTATCCAAGTAAATTGGTTAACCTAAAAAAAGTTATGGAAAGCTTTTGTATGAATTGTTGATGCGATTTCGGGAGTGCCTTGTTAAGAAACCAATTCATTATGGTGCTATATCTTCATTTCTACCAGCGGATGGTTGGCAGAAGCTTCCTGTGACATGGTGATGTCTCAGCATCATACGGCCTATTTGTTGGGTCTTGTAATTGCCTTGTGTTTTTCTTTTGTGTTGCCAGTTTTGTTAGGGTGCTTCACTGCACCCATTGTGCTTGTACGCCATCATATGAGTGAAATAAGCTTAAGCACGATGTAAAGGCTCAATTAAACATATAAACAATCCATTTCTGCCATTTGTTTACAGCTTCCTTAACCTATTTTCCTTTTATACTCAGGCTGCAGACAATTTTATGAGATCTTGTGCTGGATATTGTGTCGCTACATTTGTTTTGGGTATATGTGATAGGCACAATGACAACATCATGCTCAAGCAATCTGGTCATCTCTTTCACATTGATTTTGGGAAATTTCTTGGCGATGCACAGATGTTTGGAGCATTTAAACGGTAAGTTTTATATAAATATCTTTTTATTTGATTAGAGCAAGAAGTATTAGTTGAACATCAGTGATGAATAGTTGACAACTACTGATGGTTTGAAACATGCAATATTTGTTTTGTTATGCTGCATTTATTGTCACAACTTTTTATGTAGGCTTCTACATTCAGCATTGGTTATGTCAGACAGACCTGCCTACTTGTACGCATTTGGTGTATTTTGTAAGCAAAACTCTTTCAAAATACACTTAGACGCTTTGGTAACCAAATTGTACTCAAAGCTTAAAGATTGACATATGCACTATTCTAAAGATTATTTGTGAATCAGTGAAAAAGGTTGCCTGCCCTCCAATCACTAATGGATTTAGTTGTCTTAAATGTGGTTTAAGAAAATAGTTCTGTTATTAGTAAATCCACTTCTTTGGCTTGTTGGCTTGTGCTTTAGCTTCATAATAATAAGCATTATATCATTGTGTTTTCTGATTTTGTACGCATATTTTCTGGATTGTAGAATGTACACATGAGTTCAGACACTTTTTTCTGATTTGGGGGTAGGCAGGCCTGGTCAGAGTAAATATTAGAGGTGTTGAAATTAGGTTTGTGCTCCTACAAACAATTCAACACCAATCTTCTGGATAGAACGCTGGGAATGAGAAATGGTATTGTGCCGATTTTTCTGTTTTTCCTTCAGGTTAGGTCGCTATCGGTGAATGATATCTGAGCAGGCGGTTTAGATCGTCGGTCTAGGCCTGTGAGGTAGAACACTGTCCTCAATAAGGGGCCATTTTGTCGTCGTTCCCTGTTGTCAACGTCATAGCTGGGCCAAGGGTGAACGAGTACATTGTGTTCTGTCAGCGTGTGCCGGTTACGAGTTTGTTGACGGGGTTCCGGAGTTCACTGTGCCTGTTATAGGCCAGTGTCTGAGGTCACCTAAAGGACAACCCTTTCCTGTATTCCCCTTTCCAGTTCCGGTATCCAGTCGTCCTCTGCTCTTCCGTTTCTGTTTGACGATTCCAGTTTACACCTGCACTTCCGCTTCCCGTTTTCTTTCAGTTTTAAATAAATGAAAGGCTGCAGATCCGGTTCCGGTGGTTACGCAACGAGCGGACTTCCATGTGTTGTCACCTGCTGCGTTATGTAGAATGGAAGAGGATCAACTTCCGTTTGACTTACGTGTTCTGGTTTGGCTGCTCAGCCTGCGAGTTCTGGTCAGCTGTTTGGTGATGTTTTACCGTCGACTTACAAGCAGACTTCTGTTTCCGTCTCCTGTGGAGCTAGATTGTCTGGAGGTTCAGTTTTCCTGTGATTTCCGTATGCAGGTATCAGCGGGTCAGTCTTCCAATTCTGGTCAATGGATGGTCCCGCAACTTCATCAACTTCCTGCCTCTTCCAATTTGATTCAAACAAGTTTCCGATTTCGATTGTTGGCACTTCCGGTCTGCAAAATATTAGACCTTCTGGTTTGCCGGTGACGTCCTGTAGGGTTTGTGTGCCAAGATCTGGTTGCCGCCCTCTCCTGCCTTGATTTCCGGTTCCATTTTGTAGTTTGTCAGTTCGGGTTAGCCCTCAATTTCCAGTTTGGAGTTTTCCTGTCACTTCCGGTCTCGGTAGGGTTCCTGTTCCGGTGTCTTCATCTATTTCCGGTTTGAATTCCGCTACTGTTATCAAGCCTGTTCCGGAAGTGCATCTCCACAGGCCGTCCAGTGTTCGTGTTGTTGGTGCAACCAAGGGTTTCCAGTCTAATTCATTCCTTCCTGTTCCTGGTTCGCTGTCTGATGTTAATGTTTTGACCCAGTTGCAGCATTTGTTGTCAGTAGTTAATTCCATAGCTGAGTTTGTTCGATTCCCGGTGCCTACAGCTACCGCCTATTGGACAAGGAGGTAGAACTTGATTCGACGTCGGAGCGGCAGTATAATGACTTACTGGCTTATTGTATTGTTCAGGTGGACTTGTTCCTGCGGGCAAGCTTCCATCTAGACAGAATAGTTCAATGTCTGTTTTCAGGTTATTGTCTTAGAGGACGTCCGTCTTCAGACAATTAAAATTAAATTTTAAAATTTTAAAATTTTAATGTTTTAAAATTTAAAAAAAAAAAATTTAATTTTAATTTTAATTTTATGAAGACGGACGTCCTCTAAGACAATAACCTGAAAATAGACATCGAACTATTCTGTCGAGATGGAAGCTTGCCCGCAGGAACAAGTCCACCTGAACAATACAATAAGTCATTATACTGCCGCTCCGACGTCGAATCAAGTTCTACCTCCTTGTCCGATAGGCGGTAGCTGTAGGACCTAGTTGCGGTCCGCAGTATGGCTCACTTGTTGGAGTGCCAGGCGCTTCAGTTCGCGTTTCTGTTGGGCCTTCTGACTTCTGTTCAGAACGTGACTTTACATGGGCGTCTACATTCAGGCCCTTATATGTTCACCTAAATGTTCATTGGCGTGTGCATCATTTGAACCCTGAGTGGGGGGATGCCGGATGTCAAACTTCTAAGTGGTGGCGTCAACCAGGGGATTTTGACTAGAAGCATTGCTGACACCTTTTGCAACCAGCTCTGAATCTCTTCACCGACACATCCTTGGAAGGGTGGGGAGCCCACCTGCAGTCCAAGTCAGTGAGCAGGTCATGGCCCCCAACTTCAGACATGTCATATCAATGTACTGGAGTTCGAGAAGGTCATCAGGACGGTGACAGTGTTTCTACCCGAACTTTACACCACTAGGCTATACAGTGAAGGCCTACATAAACAGGTAGGGAGGGGTAAAATCCCCACAACTCCTGGAGTTAATGTGGAATCTATTAGGCCTATGCTGGTTTAACATCATACCCTGTCGTCATATTGCGGGTCGCCTCAAAGTATTAGCAGATTATCTATTCAAGCGGAATCAGATTATCCAGACAGAAAGGCAGTTACCTCCGGATGTGTTCTGGCCGTATTCACAGATTGGTGGACCTGTTCACGAAAGGCTGGAATCACCAGGCTCTTGTCTTCATTTCATCACGACCGGATCCAAAAAAGCTTACACCTACCCACCACCAGCAATCCTGCCTGTAGTGCTGCGTGAATTTGCAACTCACCAAGAGTGGGCTATCTCAGTACCGTGGTGGCCAGCGTGACCCTGGTTCTCGGAACTTCGGGAGATTCTCGTAGATGTTCCAAGGGAACTACATCTGTTGGAGAAATAATATGTCAACCCGCAACAAACCTGTTGCACTCGAATCCTGCAATGCTACAGCTACACTTTTACAGGTGCTCTTAGATTCTCTCTTTAAGGCAGGTTTTTCGCAAAAAGCTGCAAAAAAAAAAAAATGGTGGAATCCACCAGTGGAAGATGTTCTGTGAGTGGTACATACATCATGACGTTTTCCGAGCCACTGCCCCTGTTCAAAGTTAGCGGATTTCTTATTAAACCTTCTACAGGATAGGCAGTTTAGACCGTCGACTGTGTATGGATATTGTTCTGGGATCACTAGAACTATCCATCTCACCAGTAGTGTTGATCTTGGGGCAGATCGCAACTTCTCAGGGTTAGTTAGGTCCTTAAGGTTACAACACCTCAAGGATTCCCAGGCTATTACAATGGGGATTATAGCTAGTTCCCAGGTTCCTGTCTGGCTTGCTGTGGTGCCGTTTGACATGGTGGTTTTAATGTGCGTTTCTATTCATCTTCGATTAGCAGTGCAGGTTTCTGAGACTCATGCTCTGGACAAGAGAGTGATTAGGCACCCTCCAGCTGGTCGTCAGTTTCGCTTGCCACTCTTGCGGAATTTGTAACAAAGAATCAGAGTTTGGGCGATTTTTCTCATTCTGAGTTTAATATCACAGCCTTTTTCGTGTTTTTGGCGCCGGGATTGGAGGCAGAATGTTTGATGTGTTCAGAAAGAGCCTTGGCCAATAAAGGCGGGGCGTATAGCACTTATTTATCTCCTTTATTGCTTAGCATCAGCAAGAACTATCAAAAAACACCTTAACTTCCTGGCTTTCTAAAACTGTGCGTTTGCCTTACGAACGCAATTGTTGAAACCTCACGTGATTTCTTGTTATTTGGCTGTCATCACTTAGCGCAGTACATTTGAGTGTTACAAACATGTTGGTAACTCTGAGGGTGTAAGTGTCAGCGCATGAGACTAATTGATCATTGAAGGATGTGCTATGGGCGTTCTACCATGAACTCCGCCTTGTATTATCTCCGAGAGGGACCACAAACGTGTGGCCCATCCAAGGTGGTGCATCTAGCTAGCGGTTGTAATGGAGCTAAGGGTCTCGATAGGCAGATTATTCGTTTGTTTAATTGGGAGGTATGTTGATGTTACTACTAACTTGTCTGATACATTGTTTTTACTTTACTTTTCTTCTCCTTTCGTTCATCTTGACGGTTCTTTAGTTTTCCTTGGGTTCGAATGTCAGGAGTTCGTTTTTGCCTCTGGGCCAATCTCACCTTGGGTTATTTGATAGCTTACCACACCTAGGGTTATTAGATAGCTTTGCCCTCATCCTGTGTGGTATTCTAGTGCATTAGTTAGTGGAAATAAATTTATTGTGTAAGAAACTTTTATTGATAAATAATTTATAATATAATAATAATTTTATGTTTCTAAACTAAATTTACCTTCCACTGACGGCAATGGCCCGCCCATCCTCCCCACTTCAGAGTTATCATATTTCTACTGAAGTTATAATAGGAGTTGCGCATGTTCGCGCCGTAGGATCTTGGATCTCGAGAGTCGGTGAGGGCCCAGATGATGGTTAACGTTTGAATTATTCAGTATAGCAATAATAATTGCTTAAAAGTGGAAGGTAAGTTTAATTTAGAAACATACAAACTATTGATAAATTTTTAAATCTTTTAATATGGTTTTAATCAGACTGGTCATGCTTGTGAAAAAATAAGGATGAACATGCTTGTCTTTAAGTCTGCTTCAAATTCCGTATTGTCCATTCAACATCCTATTATCTTTGCCTTGTGTATTATATATATCGGATCTGTAATGAGACCCGAGATACCACATTTTGGAAACCAGAAAAGTACTTTTAATTTATCGCGATTCTGTAAAGAGGAAAAAATGAAAATAATTATGTTGTTGATTAAATTTGTTCCAGAAATATCAGTAAGATAATATTAACAAATGCAATAAAATATTGCACTATGGTTGAGACAAAATGTAAGATCAATCTTTGTGTGAAATACTATATAAAAAGCATGTTTCAAAAACATACAATAGACAGAAGCACCCACTGCTACAGAGACCTGTGGCCCCTCCGTTATACTACGGTTTGCACGCTATCAAGAGATAAATAAATGGCTAGGGTAGAGGTTAAAAAACTATTGCATTCTTACTACTCAGCCTTTGGCTTAGGAGTATTGCTATTGTTGTCCGTCTGTGACAAGGCTGGATGTGTGTCTGTGCCGTTTCGTTTCTAAGCCATATCTCTGACGCAGGACATTTGATGAAACTTGCACGCTGTAACCACTGTATGCTGAAGTTGTGCCCCTGTAAGTTTCATGTTTGGATAAAATTTAGTTTTATTAAAAATAAAATAAAGTTTAGAAACTCTTCTCTGAATACCATATATGGCTTATGTATTCCGAAGACTTTCTGAATCTTCAGCAGCAGAAATACTTTTATATCATTGGATAAGAATCACGCAAGTATTCTGAATTTTAGGACAATCATATTTTTATCTACAAATAAACTGTAAAACAATATAATCATTTTTCATATTGATTGTGTCATTACTTTTAATTCACACAGATTTTGGTTCAGAAATGCAGTTGTTGTTTATAGAATACCCAGTTATCTTGGTGCACATGATGTCACATGTCAAAACACTTGAGTTTCCAAACCGATATTAAAAATCTTCTCGCAAAATTTACTGGTCCGAGAATAGTCATACTATGAGTTTCTTTTCTGTGTGGATTAAAAAATTTCAAAATTTTACCAAAAACGACATGGTATACAAAGAATGACTAATGCAGTGACTTCAACTGGTCAACTAAAATGGCCTTAATCTTGACTTGAACCCAATTTGGACAGAAATCGAGGCCGGTGCGCTTCCACTGCACTATCAACCTACATGGAATTTGTATTTGAAAGTTGAATGGTATTATTATATTTCAATGTGGCATCTTGTGTATCTAGACAAATGAGAGTTCAGCTGACCATGGTTTGGAGTATTAACAAACAGCCTTACGGTTGAACTATGTCAATGTTACCATAAGCGAGGTTCAACCGCCGTGACGGTGGAAGTGATAAAATAGAACTTAGCTTTATTATTCTACTAGAACGTTTCCAGTAACAACAAACACCCTGACGGTGGTACCAGCTCAGTTTTACCTTAGCGGCGGTGCCACCGCTGTGATGGTGGAAGTGAAAAAATAGAATTTAGCTTTATTATTCTACTAAAACGTTTCCAGTATGAACAATCACCCTGACAGTGGTACCAGCTCAGTATTACCAATGCTGCAGTGCCACCGCTGTGACGGTGGAAGTGAAAAAAAAAAAAAATTATCTTTATTATTCTACTTAAAGGTTTCCAGTATTAACCAACACCCTGGCGGTGGTACCAGCTCAATGTAACCATTGTCGCGGTGCCACTGCCATGACGGTGGAAGTAAAAAAAAAATAAAATTTAGCTTTATTATTCTATTTAAATATTTCCAGTATTAACATACACCCTGACAGTGGTACCAGCTCAGTGTTACCGTTGGGGCGGTGCCACCGCCATGACTGTGGAAGTGAAAAAAATAGCATTTAGCTTTATAATTCTACTAAAACGTTTTCAGTATTAACATACACCCTGATGGTGGTACCAGCTCAGTGTTACCATTGCGGCGGTGCCACCACAGTGACAGTTGAAGTGAAAAAATATAATTTAGCTTATTATTCTACTAAAACGTTTCCAGTATTAACAAACACCCTGATGATGGTACCAGCTCAGTGTTACCGTTGGGGCGGTGCCACCTCCGTGACGGTGGAAGTGAAAAAATAGGATTTAGCTTTATTATTCTATTAAAACCTTTCCCGTATTACCATACACCCTGACAGTGGTACCAGCTGAGTGTTACCATTGCGGCCGTGACGGTGGAATTGAAAAAAACAGAATTTAGCTTAAGTTAAATATTATATCCAAAAGTAAATATATGTCTTCCGCCGCTAAGGCAATACTGCGATGGAACCACCGTCTTATGCCAGTACTTTGCCGACGTAAGGCGTGCATCTCAATCAATCACAGCCTAAAGCTATTACATATCAAGTGGAACCGAACCGATGTTCCATTGTGTATAGATCATAACTGCAGCAGAGTATGTAGACCAATGAGACTTCAGCTGACTATGGTTCAAATGCAAAGTGATGACAGGGAGCAACATTGACTTTCCCGCCCCCAGCTTTTCCATAGGGCTATTGTCTGTCCATCTTATCCTTTACCGCACACTGTACATATAGACCATTTTTAAATTTATAACTCGCCGTAAAAACAAAACGGTTGCTCTTAGCTATATAGTACTTGAAGACTTTTCTGAAGCAAAAATCATGGCAGTTTTAATGCTGTTGTTTTCATTTCTCTACCCCTGATAGAATTGAAGTAATAGGGTTTTTGAACGTAAAAAGTTTTTGTCCGTTTTTTCCGGAAAAACTGTTTTAAAATGATTAATTTAGGTAGAATTTATGCTGGTTATTCGATTTATGTGAAAAACATTGGGCTAACTTTGCTTGTTCTGCCCTTTTTTGTACATGTACTTAAAACTTTTTTGCGGCGTTTATCTCCAGTTTGCAGCATCACTGCGGCGTCATTTTTGAAGCACTGTTATTGATGATCACTCGCTTGTTGTATGAGAGAATGGTCTTGTACCCTGCCAGGTTTCGGTAGTATTGTCAAAGGCGTTCTGGAAAAGAAGTTCGTTAAAGGTTTTACACGTTTTTCAAATGGGGGATGAATGACTCCGCTGATAAAAAAATGAATACACAGGTGCACACTTGTGCTAGTGCAGTAACATACTGGCATAGGTTTAGTGATTGTGGTGGCAGTGGTGTAGGTGCTAGAACGGTAACAAGCGTTAACGGAACGAAAAGAATACATGTTCCAGTTTTTGAAAACTGGAACCCCTAATTATAATAATAAACGGAACGAAAACAAAACGTGTTCCAGTTTTGAAAACTGGAACCCCTAATTATTTATTCGTCTAATGTGGACATTTTTAAAGTATGTTTAAAATAAACCCTCTTAAATGAATTAAAGGAGGAAACTTTTTTAATGTAGTTTGGAAGGGTGTTCCACAATGTCCCACCAAAAACTAAAATGCTATTTTTGATGTATTTTGTTTTGAAAGAGGGAATATGCAAATCTGAAGCTGTTGATCTTAATGTGCTTGTGTGTGTATTTGTGTTTAGTGAAATAAACCCTGTAAATATTTAAGTGTTAAGCTGTTGCTGTTTAAAAATTTGTAAATTATCCAGAGTATATTGCACTTAATTCTGTCAGAGACTGTCACCCAGTTTTATTCTTTTAAATGAAACAAACTTGATATTGGTAATCTTTTAGACATGAATCGTGCTCCTTGTTTCTGTAGTTCTAAATTTTTTTATTTATTAATGATTTAGAACTTATTCCCCAAAAAGTGCTACAAGAGTCCATATGAAGAAATACATAGCATAAAATATCTTTTCAGTTGGTAAATCAAGATAATTTTTATAAAACTTTAGATATTTTGCCATAAATATGTTAAATTATCCCAAGTCAGTGTTTCATTTATAAAAAGGCGAACTTTGCACATTTGTTTTATTTGTAAAATTACTCCAGAAAGTTAAATTGATATGTCAGGTATTATTTAATGTTCTTAAATTTTGGCAAGACCCTATTTGATACAAATTTTGATTTGTCTGGATTAAGAATCATATGATTATCAGCAATCCATGTTTCAATTTGTTTAATACTGCTTTTAATGGTCTCTTGAATAGTTACCTATAAATTGATTTAGAAGATACACGTATTGTAACATCGGCAAATGTTACCAATAAGCATTCTTTAATATGTAAAGTTAAATCATTTAAATATATATTGAATAAGAGTGGTCCGAGTATTGAACCCTGCAAAACACCGGTTTGTGTCATTTGCTTGTCAGAAATTTTATCGCCAAGTTTAACAAATTGTTGTATATTTCTTAAGTAGGATTTTTAAAAGTTTAAAGCGCTTTTGTTAAATTTATAGTGATTAAGTTTTTGAAGTAATATATCATGGTTAACCATATCAAAAGCTTTTCTGAAATCTAGCATTACACAACCAACAAATTGTCCATTATTTATTGATTTATGCCAAGACTCTGTTACATGAATAAGGTTAGTTATACAAGAATATTGTTTATAAACGTATAGTGATCAAGTTTTTGAAGTAATATATTATGCTTAACCATATCAAATAAGCTTTTTCTGAAATCTAGCATTACACAACCAGCAAATTGTCCATTATCAATTGATTTACGCCAAGACTCTTGTTTACGAAAACCAGATTGAGAATCGTGGATAAGTTCGAACTTTGATAAATAATCATTCATACGAGGTTATACATTACTCTGATAAAATATCTTTTAGTTGGTAAATCAAGATAATTTTGATCTTTCCGTAAGATTCCTAAAATTTTAGATATTTTGCTACAAATATGTTTAATATGATCATCCGAGGACAGTGTTTCATTTATGAAAAGCTTTACAACTTTGCACATTTTGTTTTTTGTTAACTTACTCCAGAAAGTTTAATTGATATGTCAGTTATGTGTCGTGCAGCAGTTTTACTTGAACATCTATTGTAGTCGTGTTTCTTTTTCTTATTATTATTCTTCTTCTGGCCAAATTTTATCACGGCTCAAGCTAGAGAAATTTTATACATGTAAGGTTCTAAACAGAAAAATGATTTTATTTTTTGGCCTCCATCTTTGAATTTCCTGTTTATAAAAGCATCTTTTTTTTATCGTTTGGGGTGAAAAGCTGAAATTTTAGATAACTATTTTGTGAAAAAGACACTGGTCCGGTAAGCAACACCCACAGTCATCTGCGGAGTGGACCTCAGACTCGACACTGTGTCATACATAAAGAGAAGTTAATGAAAACATTAACCTATACATTCAGTGTTTCGGGTTGTTTCTGGTTGTTTTGGGTGTATATATGACTATATAAAGTAATAAATATATAATGTTCATACTATGATCAATAATCAATATATTTTGTACATATATTTTGCTCTCGTATAACAAAATGTCAAAAATAAAATGAAAACGCTATCCAGATGACATCCCAGTGACGTATCAAACGTGAGATAAATGATAAAAAAGTTTAAAGTTTAAAAAATGATAATAAAAACAAGGGTATCCAGCTTTTTTTTAATACAAAAGGATGTAGGATAGGTAACTCTACCGACAATAAAGGCTTTATTTTTCTATCTAGCCGCAATAGCCGGATAAATCGGAAGAAAATCTTCAAGCTTATAATGTTGTCGCTTGAATTCTGCTAGAAATACAAAATTTTAAGCCACGCTATGATAACGGCTGTACATTAGTCTTTTAAACTGTCTTTAGTTTGTTTTGATACGAGTAACTGTTTTGTTTTTATGGCGAGCTATAAATTCAAAGCATTTAGCTTTTTTCCTTGTTTTACTTCCCATGCTAATCTTATGGCAAATATGTTATAGTTACTAACATACATTTTGAACGCCATAAGGTACATGGATAGTTTCTTCACTATATTATAGTCCAAAGAGTTCTCAAGACTTTAGAAACGCTTGATCTCGATGTTACAACAAGATTTTATTTTAGTAAAACGCGTCCAAAGTATTAGGTTCAATGTTGAAATTGAAAAGAAGTAATTGTACAGAAGGTCACTGTTTAATATTGAAGCATGGCCATTGGCCCGACAATTACAAATCTAATGTCATTTTAAAAATATCATGGAACGTTTTTGAGATATAGCAAAAAACCCAATTTGGACACCTTAATTTTATACGGCTGTTGCGCCAAAACCAAAACAGCTAGAATATTAAAACTTTGATTTTCATGTAGGAGAGATTACTGCCTGTGGAAAATGTTGCTACCGTTCTCTATCTCTTACCATTTTCGAGTTATAGCTGTTTGGAATCGATCAATTTGTTCTGTGTTACATAACATTTACCATTGAATATTACTATATAGGCTATATAAGTGTTCTAAGTCAGCCCACATCTGATGAAACGTGATCCTCACAGGAAAGGGTTTGAACCACCTTAACATGGCTAAGGTCTCAATTACAGCCAACAGCCTGTATTTATTTAAAATTATGCTTCAAATTTTATTTAAAGTGATACAACGTCACATGGCTACTATTTTCAGAGGTCGACGAAATAATAAAAAAAGTACTTTGAACCATGGTGCATACTCTGACCTAAACAGTGTTTTGCCTTTCATGCAATTTATCTTTAATGAGTCAGTCACAATGCTCCGCTTTCTAAATTTGCAAATTAAAAGGGGTTTTATATGTAATCCGAGACGCTACAGAAAATAGTATTGTTTTCAATTGTTTTATCCTTCCCATAATGTCCTTTGGAGCAAAAACCGGACAGAAATCTCAAAATTTTAATTGTTTATTACTTGTAAAGCATACAGTCAATCTAATTGAACTATCTATACTCTGTCAAAAAAGAAACGCATAGGTGAAATGTCACAAGAAAGTGTTGAATTTTTGAGAAATATCGTTTCTTGTGTACAATGGCCATGGATGATTATGTTTCTCAATGCTTCTGGAATGGGACAACATGACCAAC
>JAVFBZ010144230.1:0-20692 GCA_032466195.1 Katharina tunicata | reverse complement strand
GCATATATAGCATTAAACACCAATCTGAATCAATCAATAATATTTCAGTATGTGTATTGGATAGATCAAGCTTTAGCCTCGTCAATAGAAAATGACTTTATATGCATTTGTTTCCCGTCGTAATGTTGAGTACATTTATGGTATATATTTTTTTACTGGTGGATGTACAAATCAATCAACTATAAACAATCAATGAAGGATTAAAGTCAAAACTGTACTAAACAGATAATAGCAGTGTAATTATACAGTTTATTAAGTTATTAAGGTATTCTGTGCTTTAAATACACCTTTAGCTTGAAATGTTCTGGAGGATAACTTCAAGCATTTGTTGCAAGAATCGCTCTAGAATCCGTCTCCGGGCCTCTGGGAATCCAGAGCTTCTGTGCCCTTGACAACTCCAGGAACCCTGACTAGATATGCTATGTCAGTCAAAGTGAGACACCCTATGTTGCCTTTCTGGCTAACACAGTGGTGACAGTGCCAACTGCCCTGATTAAGGGGTGTATTTGTACATATTATTTATAATAATGACAGTATTAAAATTATGTTTAGCAATCAGATATTTTTATAAAAATTATACATACAACATTTGGCTTCAGTGACAAAATTAAACGCAGGTGTATAAGCTAAATTCAGTTAAAAGATTATAGTGTGCACAAATGAGCCTTGATGGATTCAATCATATGGCCTATATTAAGATCGGTCTACTTGCACTTTCGATGAACTCTGGCCCGTGCGTAGCCAAAGATCCGAGACGTAGGCATTTATTGTGCAGTTGGCGCCGGCTGTCCCACTTCAAAATGACACGGACGATGTATGTACTTTCTCTGGCAGTTAAATGAAGGCAAATCGGTTTAAAGTATGGCAAAAATTAAAGAAAAGAGGCAAGAAAGCATTGTAGTAGCCAATTTTGGTTTGCTGTGACACATTTTTATAGATTTTTAAGGTGCTAGTAAGTTGTTAAAAATGTACAAAAAGCCCAATTTGAATTGGTAGAACTCTGACGTTAGTTTTTGCCCAACAGAAAATAACTCAAAAACTATCGTCAGAGCTTCTCAGACTAAATTTTACCTCTCAGAGAAGGGAAGATAGCTGCAGAGACCTCAGCCCAGCCGGCCCGCGCCGTGGCTCAGTGGTTAGCGCGTCTAACTGCAGATCCTTCTTCGATATACATGTACCACACGGGTTCGAGTCTCCCAGTGGACCTGAGGTATATGAGGTAGTCACACGAGGTGACTTTGGCAATCGTGGGGGCGTTTTTTTACGAGGTTTCCCCCCGGTTTTCCGCCGTATTGAGTAGAGAAGATTAAGAAGTGGAGAATCCGTCATCATATAAATGAAATACCTTTAAGTACGACGTTAAACACCAATCAAACAAACAAACAAACCTTAGCCCAGCAAACACCTGATGCGGGCTGTTCAAAAGTGTATTAACTGGATTTAACTGCAAACCATTGTTGTATGGCGTCATGTCACAATATAGTTTCTTTGTTAGGCTGTTCAGTTAAACCTGGTTTAACTTCGAACAACCCAGCCCAGGTCTTGCTCGGAAAAAAATGTGAATAGTGTAATGGATAGCTAAGCAATCCTCACAGAATTGTTGAAGTATGGCAGTTAATATGAAGATTAAAACAACGATACTATACCATGCACCCTTAAATTTTATACTAGAGGCTTCCTAGGCCATTCAAATGAGATGTATATTAGTTTTACTGGTTATCCTCGCAAGCCAACCTCGCAGACCATCAACTCTGCCATGTCACATATGAATCGAGGCAAGCATGACAAAGTTAAAATTGAACTGACGATGCTGAGGATAAAAAGTGACGTACATCTCGTTTGAATGGTGAAAGGAAGGCTTTACTTAGGTATTCACACGTGCATGGTATAGTAGCATTTTTTTAAATCTCCATTTCAACATGTTCAACGGTTGTACTTTCACAATTTGTGATCATTGCTTTGACCAGAGCTATTAGGCTATGGCATTTTTTTTGCGAAATTTCACAGATTCACACGTGTCATTTCAAGGCAGTTGAATTTGCAAAATTCGCGTTTATGTTTTTTCAGACCAAGTGTATGTGTTGAAGTAGGGTGTGGATCAGGTGTCTGTCTTACATTCCTAGCTCAGATCATTGGGCCATACTGTTTGTACATGTGAGTATTCAAAGCATGATTTTGATCTATTTATAACCCAACGGATGCCATGTTTAAATTGTGTTTAAATAATTTATTTGACTAGTAGTTGTTTCAGGCTGACAAGCACAGTCTATCAAAAGGGTTAGATACAGGACGAGGATTTGTTATGTCTGTTTGATGGAGTAAAAAATATAAAATGGGCAATTATTTTTTTAAAATATACTTTCAGTTGAGAAAAGATAGAATGTGGTTTTCCACAAAATTTATCTTTTTTTTATAGTTTGATGTCATGATTTATTTTAAAAAAATAAAAAATTCTGTAAATATCAAATGAGGACATATAACTAGATTAAAGGCATCCAGGAAGAAGCGTTACAGGTAATTAATGGGATAACAAGGAGTACATCAGACTCTCTGTTATCCCAGGAATCCGGCTTCTTGAAACTCCAAAAACGAGGCGTTATCTACCGATTATCACTGCTTTATTCCGTGCAGTGGAATAAAAATAATAATACGCTATTTAGTCGACTCCCACTCTTAGTTTCTGTCCGCAATCCATACTCAGTTCGTAATTCGTCTCTATTTACTCTTTTTTGCGTGTAAAAGTTAAAAACCAAAATCTTTCACCAATTTTTTTCCTCTCAAATCCCAGCACTGCACCTACAATTAAATCTAATTCACTCGAATAAAATGCTTCTGTGTGAAATATTTATCATTTTAATGGTAGACATTTTTATGTTTTTAAAAACATAACTTTTTTTTAGTGGTACCGACATTAATGGTCATGCAACAGACATTACAAAAAAGACAGGAGAGAGGAATCATGTGACCATAGAAACCATAGCAACGAACCTGGTATGTTTGTCATTTATTACATTGGGACTTTTTTGATTCATGGATGGGTGGTTGGGTGGGAGCTTCCTGTGCCCTGGTGTTCTCTGAGCTATGGGGTATAAGTAAGCCAATTTGTTGTGGTGTTCTGTTCTTTATCTGGCAAATGTAGCTGGGCGTCCGTGTTGTTGTTTGGGTGGTTTTGTCACCAGGGTGGGCTGGGCGCCTTCATATGAGTAAAATAACCTTAAGTACAGCGTTAAACCCCAATCAATCAAACAAACACAAAAACAATAGGATTCTCTTGATTCATGGAAGGATGTTTTGCAGGAGCTCCCTGTGTCCTGGTGCTCTCTGAGCTAAGGGACATATTAAAGTAAGCTGATTTGTTGTGGTGTCACTTTTTTGAGTTCTGTCCTTGCCCCGTTGCATCCTTGTTGTTTGTTGTTGCCAGTGTTGTTGAGGGTGATTTCCTTCTCCCATTGGACTGCCAAGTCGTTGTTTGTAGGATTGAAATAAAGTATGATATAAAACATCAATCAATCTACCTTGATTCATGGGAGGATTCATCTGTGCATTAATAGTTAAAGCCCATTAACTGGGCCATTCTTAGTAATGCGAACATATCAAACATTTGTAGGAAACTAGTCAAGCAAAATAAAAAAGGACAAATCCCCCTTTCCCTTCTAAAAGAAAGAATAGAAGAGTTCAGAAGTGTTTTGTGCTGACAAGGCTAAATGTATTTTTTTCCCTTTGCGTAGTAATGAACGGTTTATATGCCTCATGTTTTAATTTTTGCTGATACACTTATTTTAAGTTCCACAGATACCATATCTTTACAGAAACCGTTACCATAAGCCATAAACATTTTGTATGTACATATGTAACATTTTATTCAGCAGTTTCTGTTATTTCAAGTTTCAAAGCTACATGTACATGTAAGGTGTCTTGGCATAGCCCTATACCATAAGTAATAAACAATTTACTTGTCACATTTTTGTTTCAGCTGACAGCGTTATCACCTCGGTTATATGGCTGTGTAGATGTAATGCTGTTTAATCCACCGTACGTTGTGACACCACCAGAAGAGGTATGTATTATATGTCACTTCAATCTAGCGGGCTCCTTCGATGTACCCGGAATAGGTTTGAATCCCCCTGTGGAATTTAGATATATAAGGGAAGTTTCCTGGTGGCTGTGTAGTTCATGGGGTGGCTTTTACAAGGTTTCTTACTGGTTTTCCACCATTCACGCATTCGTCATATATACACTGTAAGTGAAATACCCTTGAGTATGTTGTTTAGCTTTAATCAAATGAATAAATCAACCAATCTAGCTAGTCTTTGGCGGGAGCTTCCTGATGCCCTCTGAGCCACATGTACATTGCAAGGGGCATCAGTGAAGCCGGTTTGTTGTGGTGCCCTGTATTTTGTCCTGTGGTGTCTTATGTATTGCAAGTTTTGTTAAGGATGGCTTCCTTCAACCATTGGACTGACACACCTATTTATAAGTAAAACAACCTGAGATACAACGTAAAACCCGAATCAAACAAATCCTTCAATTGACTATGATCTATCTTTGAGCCCTCTGGCTAAGGGCAGTATGTATCCAGATTATATTCATTCTGTCACACTTAGCACTGGAGTTACATTATCGTTGAAACAGCAAAAAACATTCAAGTTACTTCTCATTTTATGGTTGTTTTAAGAGTCGCAGTCTACTGTTTGAGTACAGCGCTGTCATAGAGGTGAAATACCCTTGAACACAACTTTAAACACCAATCAATCAATCTTTGACAGCGGGTGACTGGCGAGAACTTCCTGTGCACTGTTAGTTTCTAAGGCTCCTCTTGTCGCTTGTTTCAGAAATAGGACACAAATTAAAGTCTTTCTCAGTTTTTCCCATAACACTAGCTGTGTAAGGTCGCTATATACGGGAAGCACCTTTCGGCACTATATTTAGATATAATGGAAGGAAATAAATAATGAATTTTTTTAAAGAAATGTCTCAATGTTTAACTCCTAGGTCGGTGGTTGTGGTATTGAGGCATCCTGGGCTGGTGGAGATAAAGGGAGACAAGTCATTGATAAACTTCTGCCAACTGTCCACCATTTTCTGTCACCAAAGGGAGCTTTTTATTTATTGATTATTAAAGAAAATGATCAAGGTAGGTTGGAATAAATGGAATAAATGTGACAATGTTGCATGTACTTTTATGTCCGTTGTTGATTATTGATAGTAGGTACATGTATAATAAATTGATAAAATCATGCTTTCTTGAAGACCCACAATTTAATATGTTGTATATCAAAATGACTTGTTTGATCAGATTTTATGTGTTGATAAAGGCTGCTTTAATCACATGATAGCATGCCAATCCGATGCAAGTAGGAAGCCACCCTCTGGAATACTGGCCCTCTGGCTATTCCGGCTAAGGGCAGTATGTATTAAGCTTACATTCATAGTATCATACAAGCCACTTATAAAGGCACATTATCTTTTCAACAAAGCTTATAACTTAAAGTGACTTTACGTTACATTTGGTTGTGTTACCGTTGCTGCTGGCATATAACTTTTAAATAAAATGACTTTCGGCGGTAAACACCAATCAATCCCAGTGGCATGACTGACAAGATACAATGACAACAGGACCAAAGACAAACACTGCACGACAAACAGGCTTCCTAAAACTTACTAAATTAGCAAAGATTTTGTAATTTAACTAACATTTATTTCTCAAATTCAAATTTACACCGTAGACATGCAAAAGCACGAACTTTTCAATATTTGCAGTACCGTATATTTACTGTAAATCACCTATAATTTCGACCATGCATAATGCTCACCTCTTTGCTAGTTTTGGAAGTATTATAGCATGTAAACAAACAAATTTAAGTTTATTGTAAAATCCAGATTATCCTTTAACTGGAAAACTGTTGTTTGACTCCCAAACATGATTTTAAAGTCCTTAAAATAGCTGCCAAAAAATTAACTTCATGGACGAAATTTTAGGTGATTCATCATTGAATATTATAATCAATTTATATTTTATCATAAGTTTATTTTTAACGAAAGCTTTTTTGATTTTTTCATAGACGACATAGAACGTATTATGAGGTCGTATGGGTTTTCTATGCAAGTCGTGTTGAGTCGTCGTTCAGGGCCAGAATTCCTCTCAGTGCTGAAATTTACGCATATAAAAGGTGGATGACTGATCAGATGTTAAGGATATCCTCAGCGGACTATTTCTGCTTCAGACATTTTGAGTAATTGTTCATTTAAACAGGTAAAATATGATAAAAAAAAAAGCAAAATAAGTGAATAAGAATGGAAAGATCTCACAGAACAATTTCCAATTGCAACAATGGTGTACTCAGTGGCTCCTCGGGTGGGCGTAGGACTACGGAGTACACAGAATGCATGTACATGTAGGTTCCATTTCCCCTGTGGACATTAGGTATATGAGGGATGTTTTGAGGAGTTCGCGGAGTGGTTTTTACAAGGTTTCTCAAGGGATTTCCACCCTACATCGTTAATGCAAAGTCGTCATAAAAGTGAAATACTGTTGAGTACGATGATAAACACCAATCAAATAAATAAATTATTTATTTTTTATTAGATGTATCATGTTATTCCTTTTAAGCAGAAAATGTATGGTGGACATTCCATGCCATATTGGTGGTTTCTCCTTATTTCAGCAGAGGTATTAAAATTACCACCCAAAACATCATTTGTTTTGTGTTTAGGAGATACAACTACTGTATGTGGCAATATTAGTTCACCATTTTATATATTAAATATACCCAGAGCTTGAAAATCCATCTCAGTTGTATATATGTTAGAGGACTTCTCAAGTATACATGTAGATGACTTCTCAAGGTATATATTAAATATACCCAAATCCATCACAGTCGTCATGTTTTTGTTATGTACCCAGCTTCTCAATGCTGCTTAAACAAGATATTGTTTAATGATGTGATGCAGTGATGCAAGATCAATGTTTTTGGTGGATGACTTTCAACTACGATTGAACCCAGCTAGTTCCGATTGTATCTACCCTGCTAATTATCCAGTACCTTACTACTCATCCAGTTGCATCAATCCGTACCCAGTGTCATTTTCCTGCCCTATGCTTGTCCTGGATTATCCTCTTTCTTTTTTGCCAATTGCATTGTTGATAGTCTCCGGTATCCATTGGGCTGGGGTCGTCTTACTAGTTTCCCCCCATTATACATGACAATTCTGTAATTTACAGTCGTATGTCAAATTCTGTGTTATTATCTGAGTGCGAAATGTGTGTCTGGTATATATCCACATGTATTTTTTTCCCATGAGACAAGCAGATTTTTTGGGCAAAGACATTGCTAAATTGCACAACCCTGTGTACATGTTTGGACTTGGAAAATGTGTAGAAAAAAACTGAACCTTTAATAGTTATGTATATTGATGTCCATCTTATAAATATTTCTTGTAATTCCCATTCATTCAGGGTTACATGGTCTCTTTATGAATTAGAGCGGGTGATTGGGTGGGGGAGCCTCCTAGTGCCTAGTGCTTGCTGAAGGGCATCAGACATGTCAGAAAGATGATTTGTTGTGGTGTCCTGTGGTGTTATGTTTTTTGGTGGTTTCCTTCACCGATTGGGCTGGCAAGTCGTCATATAAGTAAGGCATAAAACCCCAATCAAACAAACAAATTTTAAGAATTAGCTTGTCTAAATTAAAAAAAAGATCAACCATGTTGTCCTTTCAGTGTTTGGATTTTTATTTTAGAAGCTATACAAAGAGAGAAAATTGCAATCATTGGGTGCCTAACTTGTCTATTGTCAGTGATTTTAGGACCCATGCAAAAGTAGAAAATATAAAAGGATTACGGTATAGCTAGATGGAGAAGCATCTGAAATGGGGAAATAATTGAGTGTGATTTCCGATTTGCAGGAGTCAATACTCAAGAATACCTCAATGTAAAAAGTCAGATCGGGCCACTCGAAATGGAGGCGACATTTTTCAGTGAGTATTCACAAGCAGACCTTACTGATTGTAACACATTTTGAAATTTAGAAGTGTTGCCTAAAAACAGTTTAGACAACAGTTTAATTGTTCTATTGACATTTCTGAGCTTCTTGTGTCCTTGAGCATCAGGAAGCTGATTTGTTGTGTCATCCTGTGTTGCGTCCTGTATTGTCTGCTTGTTGTAAGCTACATGTAGTCAATGAAGGCTAAGGCTGTGTCAATTTGGATCAGTTTGGCAAGAAACTTGACTCAATTGTTACATGGACTATGCCGGAGTCCGATTTCAAGATGACAGCAATGACGTTGCTAATAGTCCCTACTCGTTTTGTTGTTGTTGTTGTTCTCGTTTACAGTAGAGTGACTTAAGTCATAAAAGGCTATTGGTCTGACCTTCGATCAGAGTGACTAGGAAGTTGGCACAATTGTTACATGGACTTAGTTTGGAGCGCGACAGTGTGTGATTTTTTATAATATTGCTAATTTTAATTTTGTGTTAATTTCCTGGTCCATAGAACACCTGTTGTTTCCTCACCTGATAATTTAATATCCAATGTTCTCATGTTTTGTTTCTCTCTGCAGAATATAGAAGGAAATGTTGAGTGGGGCCCACATGTATTGACAAGACACAAGAGGAGTGTTAATTGCCATGATAACGACCATCAGGCAGCAAGTGAATACTGCTCAAGCCTTCCATAGACTGTTATGTGTTGGATGATTGTGGGTGATTGGCATGAGCTTGCTGTCCACTCGTGCTCTTTGATCTAGCATGGCTAATGGACAAGATCTACTCACGAAATGCATCTCCAGTATCTGAATAGCTCAATATGACAAACATGTTAAAAGTATTATATGTATTGGATTCATGCATGCTTAGTATAACACACCTTTGACTTGCTCAATTTTTAATTCAGGTATATATTTTTGTCAAGAGTAATCACACCGGCACAGGGATATCGGCTAAGTAAATTCAACACATCTTGTAATTTTTCAGAGACAAGTTTCTGGATAAATCTATCTTGAGTTGTTTTTGACAACATAGGTAAATAAAGTATCATTTAAACCAAGAAATAAGCGCATAAGTCTATAAAATGACCAATGCTTCAAAAGAGTCAGATCACATGTAGGTGAATTGATCAGTAGTATTCAAAATGTCCAGGCAAAACATGCATGGTCCGTCACGGAAGTGAATTAGAGGACCATTGTATACAAATGTGGGTAAATACTTACAAAGAAATAAGAGGAATAATTGATAAATATTAGGACAGGCTTGTGATTTTTCACCAAATAAAGGTATCTACATATATGATGTTTCATAAGTACATGGGCAATTTTCTTTAGATTTATTTGGGTAACAGAGAGACTAGGCTATAACAATTTTCATTGTCATGCCACTGGGTGATATCAAAAATATATATTAAAAAAACTCAAAGGTACATTTCTTGATCATAAAGACTACATTTAACAAACAATTATTTCAAAAACGTTACAAATATTCTTTAGCGATTTTCTTAAATAATGCCAGCTTGTATAAACATGATTGTAAAAGAAGTAATATTAACAAATCATTGAAATGCCTTGAATAAGCTGTTTTGGTAAAAAAACAACTTCATCATAAACACTTATAAATCGGATGGACTCCTCTACATACATTTGTATATAAACATTAATATTTATTTTAGAAAACTATTATTATAAAACGCAGCAACAAAATTGGCAGTTAACAATAAATATTCTTATCAAATTAATAAACCGATAATATAACAATCAGATCATCTAAATCACTAACTAATATGGTAGAATCTCATGAAATGTAGGATCTGATTAAGGTAAAGAAAATAATAACTACAAAAATTTACCCATACAAAGGAATACAAGTCAACATCATTCACCTAGAAAACACATTAATTATGTATACCATTAATCTCATCAGTTCAATACACACGTCTGCTCCACGAGTGATGTGTGAGCACATTGATTGATTGGTGTTTAACGCCATGTTCAAGGGTATTTCACTTATATGACAGGCTGACAGCGCTGTATTCCAACAGTAGACAGCGATTCTTAACACAACCATAAAATGTGTAAACCCTAGTCACTTGAGTGTTATCACTGTTGGAAAGATAATGTTCCTCCAGTGCTATTAAAGTGTGACAGAATGAATATTATCTGGAAACCTACACTATTGCTCTCAGCCAGAAGGCGTCGGCACATTGAGAACAAATGTTTCATTCTCCAAAGCCTAACTTTATTTACACTATATTTTTTATGCTTAGTGTACATTGAAGAAATATATTATAATAAGGACAATTTGAGGTAATAATAATAAGGTGTTCGTTCAAAATCAACATGCCCTCACCAGTGTGCAAACCCTTCTTAATTGCAGTTTTACTTTGTTTATTATGTTTCATTTGAAAATGACGGACATAGAGGAAATTTTTGCTGGCTGGAATCTGAATCCTATTATTCTCATGGATTTATTAAATTTTAACTCCAATTTTCTTCAATGACATTAAACCTAATCGCGGAATTTGGAGCTCATACCCAATAGTAAGACACCTTATGATGAGTCCATATTCTAGGACTACGTAAAACCAGTGGGTAAGGAAGGGTTCGTTTGACGCCATTTAAAATGAGACACTGTGCACATGGTGAAATGATAAACCTTTTTACGCTGCATCATACTATCATCTAAAGCATTTGCACAAAAATACTTTCATTTGTAAAAAGGTATTTCAGCTGAGTGAAACACATGTATCATATTTGTGTTGAAGTGATATGTGACCAAAATGTAAAAATATACAATATATATTTTTGGAGAACAAAAAAATCTTTTTTAGTATTTTAGTTTTTTTGGATAGCACTGAACTGATTCTAAAAAAATTGAAAAATATTAGAATTGGTCATCCAGATGACTGGTTTTAATATTCTTCACAAATTTAGGCTGAGTACATGTACCTGGATGGCTGAAACTGTTAATGCAGGAATCTAACCCACAGCCATCAGCACCAAATTGCCAGCAGTAAATGATGGCCATTTAGACCACTTATTTAGCTATCCTGGCTCTGTATACAGTTAGCTAGCTGTAGTCTAGATAATGGACATTCACTACACCTCTAGCTAGTTATCACAGCTCTGAGGGATGTGAGTTTGATTCCCTCAAGGGTCTCAGCCTGCAAAACTTTCTGAACTAGAGCCTGTATAAACAAATTTCTGAGCTACAAACATGACAAACTGCTAAGGCTCAGACATTGTCATCCCAAAAATAGAAAATACTGCGCATGGTCACTTTCTAAACGACATACAAAATAATCAATAATAACTTCGAAAATAAATCGAAATTATGTCAGTATCATATCACCAGAAGGTAAAAACAAAATGGGTGAGACAGAGTGTTCTGTAAACATGGGGTCAATTAAATTTTCAAAAAACGTGGAATAAATTATACCAAAAAAACTGACAAGTTTGTAGTCCCACAAAACAGTTGAGGTAGTGCAGAAGAAGGCTTTGAGAAACTCGAAACAAGAAGAAACTTGTTAATGGAATACTACATTAGGTTTCATTATTTGTGTATATATATAACAGTTTTACATATATCATATGACATGTATTACGGGATTCTATTTGGATGGAAGTGATCACGACTCTTTTTCACTGTCCTGTAAAATGCAGGTTAACTGTTTACAGTCATGTTTGGTAAGAGGGGTTCCTGCACTCCATCAGTTAATGTTTGTTTGATTTGTTTTGTTTGATTGGGGTTTTACGCTGTAGGTTATTTCACTTAGATGACGGTGTGCCAGCCCAATCGGTGAAGGAAACCAACGTTAGCGACGCTGGCAACATGCAGGACAGCACAAAACGTTTACATAACATTAACAAAACAGGACACCACAACAAATCGGTGCCCCTTGGCTCAGTTAATGAAGGACAGCCTTGCATTGATGGCATGTGGTGGTTACTGTCTTCATTTCATTTTTTCTTTGCCTTTATTGTCCTGACACGATACATGAATTAAATCAGGTCTATTTCTTTACACATCCAATTTCACCTGCATTCAAGAATCAATTTTGATCCCATAATTCAAACACTGAAGATCTTGTGCAAGGGAGATAACCATATAATTCAAACACAGATCTTGTGCAAGGGGGATAACCACATGATTCAAACACTGAAGATCTAGTGCAAGGGAGATAACCACGTTCAGGTTAATCCAGCATCCTTTGCCATTCCGTAAAATGCTCCATTTTTGTTAGCCAAAAGAGCTGAAGGAGAATCAAACTCACAAATTTGGCCATTATCTAAAACCATTATTCTGAAAACAAAATAACCATAATATAATTATTAGTATTGTTCTAATTGGTTTCAACAATATTTTATTTCCATAATTATATACTATAAACTTTTTAAAGGGAACAGCCAACAATATTTACCCATGTCTGGTTTGAACAAAACTTTCTGATATGAATAGGCCTGTACCATATTTGAGGAGATACAAATATCATAAGAATACCGTCTAAACAGGACAATTTTCATCTCAAGAAATATCTTGTTTAAGCGGCATTTAGAAGCTTTGCCCATAGCTGTAAATGCTGTACCCAGAAGTTGAAAATCCATGTTGTGTTTTTTTTTGGACAAAGAAATAATAAATGAATACAGAACAATTTTAATACCTGTCATAGTCGATAACAGTATTTAGACGATGAGCTATGGTTAAAATCGTACAATCTTTGAACTCTTCTTGTATCGTCACTTGAATTAGGTCATCTGTTGCCATGTCAACGGCTGCTGTTGCTTCATCCAATACCAGGATTTTTGTTTTACGTAATAAAGTCCTTGCTAAGCACACCAACTGTCTTTGCCCAACACTGAAATCAAAATGTTAAACATTTCTTATCTCTGAAAGCGGGTCTAAGAGCTAAGGGTCATATTATGTGTAGGCCTACCATGTAGCGTTACTATTTAGGGTGGTTTCCTTTGCCAACTGGCCTGGCACGCTGTCATACACGTATTAGTGAAATAATAAGTATGGTGTAAAACAGCAAACTTCAAATAATCATAGTGGCAGAAATGTTTTCTTTTCCTCCTTAAGTTTGTTTGATTGGGCAGTCACTGAGAGTGTTACATGTTGTTCTGTTTGATTGGAATGGTACACCATACTCATGGTTACATGTACTTCACTTATATGACGGTGTGCCAGCCCAATGGGTGAAGGAAACCACCTAAACGGCGCTGGCAACATGCAAGACAGGACAAAACTTTTACATATTAACAAAACAGGACATCGCAACAAATCGGCCTCTTGTGTCCCTTAGCTCAGAGGTCAAAGGAGTGGTAGTTTTGATGAAAATACTATTTCTCCAGGGCAAAGTATGACCCCATGAGTGTAACCTTGTAAGATACAGCCCTTAGCCAGACTATCATGAGGAAGCTGTGTTTTAACCATCCCACCTAATATAAGCCATCATGTCACCCCGAGCACAATAAATACAAGCCTGAGTCATTTCTTACCTTAAATTTTGCCCGCCTTCTCCACATTCATGGTCAAGTTTCTCTGGAAGTCCGTCAACAAATGATTTCAAGTGAGCATGCTCCAAAGCCTGCCAAATTTTATCATCGTTGGATCCGTCAAATGGATCTAAGTTCATTCTAAGGGTTCCAGAGAACAGTACAGGATCCTGAAATACATGTATATTCAACAAGTTTTACTTGGTTGGTGTTTAATATTATAATCAGAAATATTTCAGTTTTGAGAAAATGGATTCTCACAAAAAAACATCCCATTGAGATCTGGGGGTTTGAGTTGGAAGATTTGTTATCACAGAACTGCAAATGTCATGGCTTTCACATTTCAACATTGTTAACTAATATTTATAGGATGCCACATGCAAAGCAGGCCAAATTTATAATGGGGGCAATGGGGCTCCAAAATCAAGTACAGTGTAAAACCTCAATCAAACAAACAAACCAGCTCAGCCCTTATCTAGAAGGGCAAAGGAAATCCTTCTTACCTGGGGTAGTATGGTAATCTTGGACCTCAGGTCATGTAGACCCATATCTGTAACATCGCGCCCGTCAATGAAGATAGAGCCGTAAGCAGGCTCTATCAGACGGAACAAGGCCAGAGTGAGTGATGATTTTCCAGCTCCTGTGCGACCCACAATGCCAACCTGTAGCGTTGAATTAAGAATGATTTTAGTGTTTTATTAAGAATGATTTTGTGAAGTACAACTGCAGTAAAAGTTCTGGTACAGTAGTTTAAAGTTATCTTTCACGGATTTCATTAGCTGCTTGCATAGGTGAATTATACAATTCACCACCATGACACATCCAAAGGCAATGGCGAACTGTTTCCATATACATGTACAGTATTTTCAATTTTGGGAATCATTTTTTTAACATTCGCAGAGGCACCAGCTGTTAACATGGTAAATGACGGCCATCTGGACAACTCAGCCATTTGATCTTCTATTTTCAGCTCCGATATTTTTTTAATTAACTCCACCAAGCATTACAAATGTCCTTGTGACACAGACAGACATCCTCCATCAATGTACATGTACATGTACTCAGCTAACATACTCAAAGTTAAGTTCTGAGTGACAGTTACATAATTTTCCTGTATAAAAACTTACAATCACTACTTCAATGTTCTCTTGCAGATAAAACTGATAAGAAAATTTAAAGGGAAATGGTTTGTGGCTTTTGACCAACTGACAAGGAATATTATATTAAAAAGTCACACAACAACATTTCTGTGATTTTCTTATTCACAAAACTTGCCTTTTCTCCGGCATTTATCTCAGCTGTTATTCCTTTTAAGACTAGATTAAGACCAGGTCTATATCTTGCGGCGTAGTTTTGCAGTCTAATCACTCCTGTCTCTGGCCAATCCCTTGGCGGCTTCCTGTCTTCATTGTACCATTCAGCCTGGAATGCACCAGTAATGTTCTATATTATACTTCAGTTTATCAAGGGTATTTCACTTATATGATAATCGTGTCAAGGATAATCTTATCTTATCCATAATCTTATCAATGTATTTACCCAATATCTCATTAAACAAATCTTTAGTCCATGTGTAATGTAAAAGTTAATCTCTGCAAGTTACCGTCGAAAAGCTAATTGGATATAATAAGCCCTTTCAGGGTTTCTTCTCCCGCCACATCAAAGCCTGAATAAGTATCTTATCTATGTTTGATAAGAATTTTATTATGTATTTTAACATTCAAGCTCTTCAGTCTTATGGTGAATAAAAAATAAATACAAAATGAATCTGAAGAAGCCTCCTAAAAGCCCCATGTGATCTCTTTTGACACCGGCAACATCCAACATATATCTGGGTGGTTGACATAGCATGGGGCTGTTTCACAAAGCCTTCGCAAGTTTTGCACACACGCAGTTACTAGGACGCCCAATGTTGCATTGGGGGCATTGTGTTGTGGTGCAAAACGTAGCAAAGCTTTACTGAAACTTATCCCAGGGTCATACATGGGCGGTACTATACAAAAGGTAATCCACTGGGCCAAGGTGCTTTAAAATAAGTCAAAATGTATCATATTTGTCCATGAAAGCAAAAACTTGAATTTGAAACACCAATGGAGTAGCCGTAAAATATTAAGTTAACGAGTTAAACAAGATGTACCTCTGTAGGGGTATTTATGTACTCATGAATCCTCTCCACTGAAACAATGTTAGTTTCCACATCAGATGTCATTCTAACCATCCACGCCAGAGCTCCCGTTACCTGGTGAAGGAATACAAATAAAAGTAGTTCCACGGATCAGTTTTCATAATGTACAATTAGAAAAGACTCTGAACAAGAGAACATCTGAACATCCAAAGACTAACTGCGGCTGGTATAGATAATGTATGTTCGGTTTATTCTTCCATCATCAGTTAGACACACGTACAAAGAGTAGATAAACACATTGTAAACCTTTACTCTGTCATGCCTGTGTTCAGGGCAGTACATGTTGTTCCCAGATCCGTTTCAAGTTTCAAGAGATGCTGGTATAAATAACACATTCGGTTCTATTGTGCGATGTCTTAAAAATGGTTTTGCATTAAACCAAAATATTGAGAATAATGGCATCTATATTTGAATTTTCACTATTAAGTTTGACACAATAGAGAAGCAATGAATGATGAACAATTCTTCTTGACTGTCAACATGAATTGTTCATCATTCTTTGGAGTTGCCACGCTACTCTATAATGGCATCTATATATTCAGAGTTAATTCTTTGTTATTATGACAGACAATTAAACAAATAAATGATGATGTTTAACAGCTAGTGACAAAATAAAGCCAAAAAAGGTTATCTGTAGCAAAATCCATGTTCAGAGTCGTTCTTTGTGTATAGAGGTTTTTCCATTTTACCCATGATGGTAAACTTACCGGCCGGGTTTTACGATTTACGCCGTATTTAAGGTTATTTTACTTTTATGCTAGCCCAATGGGTGAAGGAATCCACCCTTAGCCACGCCTGCAACATAGAAGACGCCACAATACATTTACAGGACAAAATTAAAGAATAGAAACCACAACAAATCTGCTTGAATGTTTGGGTGGAAACCTCCTGTGCCCCTGCGCATAGAGCATGGTTTCCACCCAATATTCTGCACCCACGAAAACCGAGAAGAAACATTCTATGAGCTCTGTAGCCACTGATTACCTCCTATACATTTGTATGGCCCACACGCAGACATGGTCAAACCTTTTTGATACATTAAAGATGGATCAGAAGATCATAATTAAAGCAATCTATATAAAGTGTTAACTCGCACTATATGTACCTCTAAAGCGTATGAGATGGAGAGTCCCATAAGGCCTCCCTGAAGACTGTCTCTCTCTGACACAGCAAACATACTGGCTGCCAGGACAGTGAAATTACCCACCGTCTCCAGGAACACACCCAGCCATCTGCAAAAATAAATCCGCCAAATTTAATACATTGAATTATGTTTGTTTGTTTGATTGATTTGGGTTAATTAGGGTTCTTTCACTCACATTACACATGCCTGCCCAATGGGTGCAGGGAAACTAACTTGAACTCCACTGACAAAACAGAAGACACAACTGGACAACTCAGCAAATCAGTTTCCTGATTCCCCTTAGCATGGAGGGCACCAAGGCACCAGAGGGTGCTGCCAACCACCCATCATTGAATTATTGTACAGCTAACTGAAGGGATAAATAATTTATATATATCGCTAAACCACTGTTATTCAGCATTTTACAGAATTTACTTATTTATTTAAGTTGTATGCAATGCTTGAGAGTTGGCTTATATAACTCATGTGTCTATTTAATTGTATTTTTAATTGGTCTTCAATTTCCTACTCCAGGTTTTCTTAAGTTGTGTGACACATTGACTGTCAACGTCTATATGATCTCTTTAATCATAAATTTTATTATTGTATGACTTGATGTGTATATAATATTTTTCTAATCATCCATTGGCTGAAATGTATCATGTGGTCAACATGTAACCAGTATTATAGACTCAAGGTGTATAAAACTACATGTATATACAGCTGTAAACTTGCTCACTAAATTTAAAACCAACTACCGACAGCTATCCAATTTCTTTTTTGATAAGAGATGTGTCAAAGATGTCAATGTACAAACAGTGATTTGTTACTCTGATACCAGCTGATATGATATGCTAATTTAATGATCGCCACATAATAAACCTCTTAATTCCGTCCGTGTTAACTTCTGTGAGTCTGTATAACTCAGTATAAACCTCATCAAAAGTCTGCAGCTCTATATTGTTGCTTTGTTATATTTCATAAGAGTGGGAGTGTAGGCCTATACCTACATGTATATCTGTTATTAAAACAACATACAGATTATGAATTTTACGGAACACACAAGCAACCAACAAGGCTTTCCCAACAAAAACATAGTGGTAAATATAACCACACTTCAGATCATTCATTCTGGGCACTTGGCCACAGGAAGGCTCCTGGTCAACCATACACAACTAAAAGTGGACAAACCTGTTGGAACTAATACCAGCGAAGTAAAAGATATGGTTATGATCTACTTTATCCTGCTGATCCACGATAAAACGGCTTTTCGCTCCAAAAGCTCGAATCACACTCGCTCCACTGATTGTCTCGCTGAAATGACTGAATATTGGTGAGCGTGTTTTGGACTCCAGGCGTTTCAACTGCCGTGACGTGCTCACGTAATATCTCTGAGAACAAACAAATCACTCATTTACATGTACTTTTATGTATGGATTTGCCATATATAAAACGTTTATAAGGCGATACATAGAAGAAATTGAACATGAAAAAAGTTAGGCTACATTAGAGGCTTAGACTACATTATATATATCGTTTACAGTTGTCACTGTCATTGTTAGTGTAATTTTGTACCATTTTTATTATTGTTTTTGTTTCTTGCTGCATAATGTTCATTTTTATTATCCAATGCTTATCAATACTCCTGTAAGGTTAACAATTCAAATATGCATGATGTTTGTGTGAGTGTGTGTGAGAGTTTTGAATGGATAGAGGGCCTCAGGGTAGATCAGCATTTTGTTGACTGAGTGTACTATGTACTTACCCTCTATAAATAAAGTTTATTATTATTATAATTATTACATAGTGAGTTGTCTAGAATAAATTTCTGTTCTTATAAAGTTCTTGTAAGTCATAAACATTTTTTGGATGTATTCATTTTAACCCCCCCCCCCCCCGGAACTGTAAGCTTATAAATAACAGCTAGATTATTCTGATGTATCCTGTTTACACATCATTTGTCTCAATGTACACGTTTTTTAAAAATTAAATCTGGCTTTTTTCTGTTTGGTGACAACCATCATTTTCAAAAATCTTTTGCGTTCGGTTTTGTTTGCTTAAAGTTATTTCACTTATTATATGACGGTGTGCAGGCCCAATGGTTGACCGAAACAACAATTAATGACACTGAATGACAAGGCGGATCATTTGTTTGATTGGGGTTTTACGTCATATTTAAGGTTATTTCACTCATGTGACGGCACGCCAGCCCAATCAGTGGAGGAAACCACTCTAAACAGCACTGGCAATAAAGAAGACACCACAATACAGTAACAGAGCAAAGAACAAGACACCACACTAAATGAGCTTCCTGATGCCCAATGGTTCAGACAGCATGAGGGCAAAGGAGACTTCCGCCTATCCACCGGCTGTTTGCTTGTTTTAGGTATTACGCTGTCATTAAGGTCATTCCTTAATTTCAGTCTGCCTAATAGGTAAGCAAACCACCTTCAACAACAACAGTAAGAAAGAAGCATTCCACAGAATAAAGACGACCTCGAAACCTCTTAACTTAGATGACCAGGAAGTTTACGGACAAAACCTCTTAACTTAGATGACCAGGAAGTTTCTGCCAACCTCCCAATCAGAATTTGTCAAACACTTTTTCAAACTCTTACCTGAACGATGTAATAAAGGATGAAAAGAGGAACGACAATTGAGAGGAATATGGGGGTGCTGTACGAGATAACGATCAGTGTGCTCAGAACAAAATATAACGAGTCCATCCACATTCCTAACATGTGAGGTAACTCCTCATCCACAGAATCAATGTCCTTCGAGAATCGATTCACAATCCGTCCAATTGGAGTTGTGTCGAAGAAAGCTATTGGTGAGCGTAAAATATTCATCAGAAGACTGGAGTGAAGTTTTGAGGACGCTTTTACCATTCGAACCACCATCAGAAAGGCAAATGCCAACACAAAGATTCCTAGTGCAAAAAAAGGAAATACAATGTAGTTTAGAAAACATGAAGAAATGAAATTAGCCAATTAGTATCAAAGTTTAACAATTACCATTATTTTAATTTCTAACAAACAATCATATAAATATAATTCAATCTATTTATTTGCATGGATGTCTTATGCCATGTCAAAAGAAATTAATTTTTCATTTTCATATACATATAACTTAGATTGATTGTGATTTTTCTTGCTGAAGCTTGCTCAAAGCTTCAGCCAGCTCCATGGGTAAAAGCATCGTCAAAGGCAATTAAATTTTCTTTTTCACATCTACATGTACAGTGTACTAGATTAGATTATATAAATAAACTGAAGCTTGCTCAAAGCTTCAGCCAGCTGCTCACACACCAACAAAATAATCACACACCACTGAATAAGTTATTAAGGCAAAACATGACAACACTAATTTGGGTTCATGAAGCTGACTTATGGTGGCATCCTGCACATGTCCTTATCTTTTGTGTGTTGACTGTTGACATTATTATTATTATTATTATTATTACACCGTATTCGATATGACTGTGTGCTATCCCACTGTGTATGCAAAGAAAACCACCATAACATCACAGTACTGGTCCAGAATAGGACAAATGTTTCTTATACATTTCATTGTGGGGAAAGGGAACTTTAAGTTTATTTGTTGAATCAATCAGATCAAATGCCTTTTTAAAATCAATCATGACAGCTCCTATGATTTCATCATTATGCATGGCTTTCATCCATTTGTTTACAAGATTTGTTAGAGATGTAGAACAGGAGTGTTTTGGACGGAAACCAGACTGGGAATACCCCAAACAAACAGGTACATGCACATGTACCCTAGAGGGCAACAGTGCTCAGAAGACTAACATTAATTCATGTTTAAGACAACTGGGAATTGGTTTTACAATAATTCATGTATAACACAACTGGGAATTGGTTTTACAATAATTCATGTATAACA
>JAVFBZ010144219.1:0-20700 GCA_032466195.1 Katharina tunicata | reverse complement strand
TTGGAACTAAGGTGAACTAAGGTGTTAAACCAAATGGGTAAAAAAAACTGGATATTACTTAGATTTTATGTTAGTTTGGAAGCTACTTGGTTGACAACTATAGATCACCATAACATTGTTATTTGTTTACGTTAATCTCGAACGTTCTAGAAGCCATTACATCTATCAGTTTATCAAACTGTGTGTTTACAAATGCACATGTGTCAGTTATACGCGAAAAATGTTCGCAATTATGAAATTTCCACATTATAAACTGTTATTTGATAGCTAAATTGTGCATGACGCTGTGATAAATCGACACATTGAAACACGTGCCTCTTTCGTAACCTTTTAAGCCGCGTGAATCTGATAAACATAATTGCGTAATATTTCGTTGTGAGATAGGTGTTTCGGTGTAACAGGCATGTAAATATGGTTTTATATTTAATCTCTTGATGCATACTTAATAACTGTACATTCTTCTGACAGTTATTTTTAATACCAGTAATATCTGTACTCAGCATAATTCGTCCAGCTGTTAACTTATCACTTGCTTTAATCACGTTCGATGTATGATTCTGGAAGCATTGAGATGGTTTATTATTCCCATTACAGACCAAACCAATATACCGTCTTTGTTAACATCCCACAACGAACAGAATTTGGCGTTTCATCTTCTTTATCGTAATTCAAGGACCAATCTTTTGATTACTTTTTAATATAAAGGAAATGATAAAATATTGCGTTATTTGTGAACGGTTGTACTTTTATAGTACTGTGTCACCATTGACAAACATCGCCTGAGTGGTTGAGCGATAACCGCCTGTGAATCTGTGCTCTCCGAGCTAAGGGGCACCAAGATACCGATCTGTTGTGGTCCTGTAAATGTGCTGTGCACCTATGTTGCAATCGTCGTTTAGGGTAGATTCCTTCGCCCATTTGATGGAGTACTCTGTTTATTATATACGTTGTTTGGTTGGGTTCACTTTTTTCATCATATCTATTATTACTTAATTCTCTAACATTTGTACAAGTTAATGGTTGCACCAATTTGAATACATAGCCTTGTTTTCTAAACATCGGTGAGTGAACTGGACTAGGCCATTTCAAAATAAGATTGTCTATTATAACCACCGATAAGATAGACATTTAAGACACAAGAGTTAACCAGTTTAACATATCGTTAATATACCAGGGAATTTAACTGAGTTGGCCATTTCAATATGAACAAAACCTCAAGTAACACGCGTCTGTAATGAATGTGTGTTTTAAGAGAAGGTTTGATTAACATAATCTTACTTTTAGTTATATTAAGTGACGGTTTGTTTGAACATAACCAGGGATATCAATTTAATATTTCTACACTGACGATGTCATTAAGCTGATCAGGATCTTTATGCCACGTGATTACACTGATGTCGAACGCAAACAGAAAAACAAAATCATAACTGTTAACAATACAATTTATGTAAATAAGAAATAACTAAGGACGCAAGAAAGAACCTTGGGAAACTTCTCAATTAACTAATTTAAATCTAGGCTGTTCTCCATTGAACTGAACTTTTTGACTTCTTTTTTTTAAATAACTAGAACACCAAATATGATTTATTTAAGTTTAGAATGTGAAATAGAATGATTCATGGTAGCGAAAGCTTTTGACAGGTTTTTGAAAGTTTAGATTTTTTCTTAGGTACTTGTTGACTTTTCTATGTGTCTCTTATGTTATTATTTCAACTATTGAAAAGTTTTTAATACTTCTCCTGTTCAGCTCATCTGAGAGAATGGCTAAGCTTGTTTCTATAACATTTAGGTTTAGAATGATCAGATAGAAATGTTGAAGAAATGTAGTCTCTGTATATTTTTGGGGGTGATTAGAAATAAGTATTGCTTCTGTTATCCATGGCTTAATGGTAAATTTGTTCATGGATTTTGACACAACTGGAAAACAGACGTCATCAGAATGTTGGAATTCCGACAGGAAGACGTCAGCTGGGCTTTCAAAGCGCTAAAACACACTTGACCAAACTGTTTTTACAGTTTGGAATGCAGTTTTGTTCAGTAGCTTGCTGGCGAAACGAGATATGCTGTTTAACTGAAATAAATTGATGGTGCTTAAAACAATGGGAAATAGGAAAATGATCAGATATGTCTGTCAAATATGATGCCTGGAAATAAACATTCTTCGTGTATATTTGTAAACATGTGGCTAATGAGCGCTGCGGACTAAGATGTTACTGTGGTTGGTTTAGTTATTTTGGAATAAATTACTAACTTCTTAAAAGGTCAACAAAATGATTAAATGGACAATGATAGTCAGATTTAAATATTTCAATGTTGAAATCACCTAGAATAATACATTTATTTATGGTCATCGTTAAATACATAAAATATGTTTTCTTGAATGGTCTGTAAAATACACATACATTATATTTCTCGTTACCATGTGAAATTTAAGCATCATCATTGCTAACAAAATGTTACTTAGAAAACACGACCACACGAGTTGAGACGCTAGTTTTTGACGGCGAACGTTTTGGTGGTAAGAAGAGGAGCAATCATGATTTTGGTAGAAAAAATAAACAATAATGGTTCCAGTGAATATTGATTTCGCTAAAATGAAAATATTCGTAAACATTTTTGCCAGTTACATTCCCTGAATTGTCAAGTTTTTTTGTACAGATGGATTGAAAATCAAAATTCGAAACCCTTTAAAAAAAGGTGTTGCCGGTGAAGTTACTTGATGTACGGCATGTTGGGGACTGGTGCTAAAAGACGAAAGAGTCGTCATAGAACGGCAGTTCAGTGAGAAGTTTTTTTTATATCGGACACACCCAGAATGACAAAGATAATTCAGCATAATTTAAACTGGACGAAAAGCCATTAAGTATGAACAAGATATAACCTATTTTATTACAAACACATACAGCACTGGTATAGGAAACAAATAAAAAACAAAGGAAAACGATTGGGGATGTGGAAACCGAAACTCTCTATTCTTCAAGGTACAGAGGTAAGTATCTTTGTTACAGCAGACATCCTCTAGTGGACAGGTTTGTGTTCATATGTTTGTGTAATGTTCATAACATAGTGATACATATTTATAGTCTTATCTTTATCAAAGTGTTACGATAGTGGGTATCGGTACCTGTTTGCCGTCAACATACAGTCTGCTGGAAGCAAAATGCACTTTCTTGCAAAAAGATTCGATTTGTGGGACCATATCTAGATATAATGTCGTCTAGATACCAAATGCCGATCTGTGCGCCAACTCTTACATGTAGGAGGTCGTAAAACACGCAACTAAAACCCCAATGTCTACTCATCCGCACAGGAATAGCGTTCGGTCTTCATCAATCATACGTGTCAACGAAACGCTCTCAATAGTCAGGATTTCTTAGGCATTCCAAGGGAAATGAAAACAGTTGGACCTCAGGATCAGGTGTTCTGGTCTAACACAAACAAAATGAACATTGATATTTTCAGGATTTGGTTCGCAAATAGATCAGTGTTTGCATACTATACGTGAGTGCATACTTTATTGTCGACATTGGAAATATAACGGACCAAATTTCATCTCAAGGTAATCACACAAAAAATGAAAAAGGATTTTTGATAGATTACTTTTTGTAATCCGCTTAATTGAATTGGGACAATGTAAGGTATATAAGGTGCTAACATAAAAGTGAATGAAGAGCAAAAATTGGTTCATGACTCCACCATGGAATGTCGAACTTAAAATTTGGCCAATCAAAAACATTAACATAAAAATACAATTGACATCGTAAACAGATATTTATAAAAAAAACTTTGTCTAATAAAGGTAGTTAGACCTTGAGACCATGTAAAATAAAAAAGACAATTGAAATCGTAAACAGATATTTATAAAAAAAAACAATTTGTCTAATAAAGGTAGTTTGGCCTTTGGACCATGTATTTTGACATATTCCAACCTAATGAAACAAAAATGGAACCAGTATCACGATGAGAATCCGAAGACGGGCGGTTATGGAAACTGTCCAAGTACACTCTTTGAAGTTTCAAGTGGCTCAGTACAAGGTTCTTATATACATGACAATATAAAGACACCCCTCAGTGGTAATAAGAAATTAAATTAGAATGTGTTCGTGTAATCATTTAAAACATTAAATAATAACACCATTGGTTTTTCAAAATACTCTTCAATTTGAAACAAACAAGTTCCTATGTAAATTATTGGTCGAAACTCACCAAATCTTTCATTTTTGATATGGGATTTTACTTCTTACATACATATAATATTTTTATTTTATATTTAAATATTTCAAGAGTAGCTATTTTGGAGATTGACAAAAAGGCTTACTAATGCACAAATGTGTTTTACGTTACATACAGTGCAAATAGAGCATGCATTATTTATTCAAGACATCCGCTATAGAATCATTAAATAATAACCATAACGGTAGAATGGCCGTTGAAAGAAGTTATTGGATTTTTAATGTCGAGTGTTTAAGTAAGATCGGAAGTCCATTAAATGAGCTTTCGGTTAAATATCTTTCCCTTGAGAAATAAAAAGTCAACTTTGTCAAATATTAATTTATTTGTTTGAACGATATTTTCGGCAGTTAAGACTCAGCTATTTAAAGTTAAATAAATTTATAATGAAAAAGTCTCCGTTTTTGTGTTGAATGTGCACTCTTACATTTTCACTTTTCAGACGACACCGACCTGTACGTTGGAAATGTGGCACTCCGAATATAAATCTTGAGGCTTTTTAATCTGACTTCGTCCGACTTCGACGAGTAACAATATTTACATCAGTCCAAGGCAAATTATCCTAGGACAGAGACCAACTGAGTGAATTTACGCTGAAAACCCTAAATGGGTTAGTCCAAGTGATTGATAATGAACTGAAACACAGAAGAGAAGCCAACCATACAGAAATGATTATGGACTCTTTCCACAATTGTTCAACAAACTAGAAGCAACAACAGTTAATTTTACCTTCTAGTTTTAGAAGGAATGGACCTTGCTTAAAAAAAAAATTCAAACGTACAGACTAGCTTAATGATTGTTTATTTGATTGATTGGGGTTTTACGCCGTGCTCGAGGTTATTTTTCACGGCGTGATGTGATGTATGACTTCGTGCCAGCCCCATCGGTGTCGGAAACCCCCGCAAACGACACTGACAACATGCAAGACAGGACAAAACATTTACATAACATTAAAAACATCAAAGCAGGACACCACAACAAACCGGCATCCTGTGCCCCTTAGCTCAGAGAGCATCAAGACACCCAGCCACATTAAAATAAAATTTTATCAGGATCCACGATGATCCAGAAATATTAACAGAATCGTTGTTCTTTTTTCACAAAAACTTGCTTTTAACGTAAAAAGAAATACCTATTCCACATTTTGAGATGTTATTTACGAAATAACTATGCAGATTGATTCACTATTATGTCTTTTCCAGTATATCGTCTTTTCTTGGATAACAAGTTCTTGTAAACGGCAAGTAGATTTTGCTTGACCCATGAGGGTTATGCAGCAGGGTGGTAACCAAGTGAGTTTCAGGTGGAATAAATTTCTCGATAGATGTTCAAATGTTGACCGGAAGGGATGATGCTAATATGAGAAGAATGAAAATCAATTATTATTGGACAATTTCTGAAAACAATAAGTAAAAATATGTCGTGCAAAAAGGCTAAAGTATAATAAATTGATTTAACTGGCGTAATTCGCCGAGCTCACGGTTATTTCACTTATATGACGGAGTTGGTTACCATTAGCAGACATCGACTTTGTGAATTTGTCTCTATTTTTTGTTATATAGTAATACTTGCGCAGATGATGAAAGTGGCAGGGTTCTTTTGTCCCCAAATAACGTATCGTTTGATTTTAATATACTTTTGTTCAAACATTTGATTGCAGCATGAAAGTAACCCACATTCCACTTTCTATTAATACATTTGGGCTTCCATGCCATTTTGAAAACACAAATATTTCCGAGCGATTCTTTCAGTTGATTGCCTTTTTGGCTTTCTAAGATATGTGTTATAATATCAGTTATGATTTATCCACAGCAGTTATAACACTACAAAACGGACTCAGACAAGACATGTCGAACCATTGAGTCAATTAGGTCTCTACGCGATCTTGTAAGGCTAGAATTAGTTTTGACCAATAGAATGAGTTTGATTGTTTACTTGACTTTCCATGCCGCGTTGTTTGAGCTTGGATAGATTGTATTATTACTTAATAAATATCACAAAGTATTCCCATAATAATTGGTTTGTAGTTTAAGTGCTGTCCCTTTTGGTGATGTTTAGCGCTATTCATATACAAATTGTACATTTAATGTACATACCACATTTACGGCATGAAAATATCGCCCAATTTCTTCTTAATGTGGCAATATGAAGAAAGCTGTTAAGTGCGGTCTATATTTTAACAACAACTCAAATCTTGTTTAATATGTCCTGGTAATAATTGAACTGGAGACGAACCAAAACAAACTAACCATCGTAAAGATTTCGTCTGGCTCCTGCATAATAAAAGCTTTACAGAGGAAGTTCATAAAACATCGGTAACTCCACTCAGGTGATTCATAACGGGTTTATGCTGTAGTCGTTTTTCGTCCCCGGATGTTGGGTTATGTCCATGTCAATTTTATGATCTCATATAATCATAGATTTTTCAATTGAAGGAATGAAATATTGCCAAATAATTTATCTTACACGCTGCAATAATGTTATGAAGTGTGTGGTACGTGCACATGAGTTCACAGTTTTTATGGGAGATCAATCGATATCGTGAACATCTTGTAGTTCATGTTTCTCAGAAAAGATTATCTATTGTGAGCAGAATAAATGAAACTAAAATGAGCAATTAAAAATAGAAATAACAGCAGTACTTGTCGTATTAAACTCTTTTACAGGTTTGCCTATCCTTCGAATGGGTTTGAGAATCGTCAAAGTTACGACCATCAGTATGTTTGTTGATTGTATTTCGAAACCTTCTGCAATACAAATAAAATTAAAATATTTTTTTTGGGGGGGAGGGGGGCGGACTGAAGGGCCATTAAGCAAAGCATTCTTGCAAATACTATCTTCTGGCTTCCACCTCTAGTACGTTGATGACGTTTTAACTTCAAGCCGTCAAAAATCAAAATGGTGTAAGTGGTAACAAAATAGAAAAAAGGAAGGTTCAGCGGGTGGCTAGGTGGGAGATTTCTGTGCCCTGGTCTTCTCTTTATCTAACGGGTCTCTTGTGGAGTCCTGATATGCGTTCTATTTTTTCCTGAGGGAGGCTTCCTTCGTATTTACTTCAGTTAAATATTTCAGTCCTTGGAGCAGTTCAAGACTTTTGCAAAAAAATCTCAAACAGATAAAGTGTTACAAAGACATGACGACTGAGATGGATTTTCAGTCGTCATGTCTTTGTAATTTACCCAGCTTCTAAATGCCACTCAAACAAGAGATAAAGTGTTTACACAATACGCGAAAAAAATCTTCAAAATGAGATCAACGTGTCGTTTCCTTGGAAATGAAGCTGTTTTTTTTTTTTTACAGCATTACAATTTCTAGCATTGCATGGCTTAATCGTCATTCTACGTATACATTATACAAAAAACATTTACTGCCACGGTGAAAGTGATAAAAAAAAATTAACATTATGTAGCTTTTATTTGTAGAATAGTTCATTTACCAGCAGCTTGCAGTACAGTAACTGCCATTGTATATAATACTGCTGGTACATATTGGTTTGTTTTATTAGAAAAGCAATGCGAGCAAAATTGTAAAGATATCTCCAGAGACTTTTCAGTCCATAAACCTATCCACTCTGTAGGTCTGGTTCTTAATGTGCTGGAAAAACAGCAATAAAGAGAATAATAAATTGACAAAATGCTCTCTTTTGGGATACAATGACAGCTTATACAAGATCCATATCTGTGAAGTTTACCATTTGTAGCCTAATAACCGACTATTTGTTAAAATACTAATTAAGATGATGTTAATCTTAGAAGGTGTCAAGTAATTTTAAAACAGACGAGCACCTGTTAAGTGTGGGTGTTTCGTTATCTTGTCTAATCCAATGAGCCTTTTAAATGTTCTGTACACGTATCTTGACACATTGTTATTTTCTCTAAAATAAATCTCTCATTCATTTAAGTAATAGATTGCCGTTGTTTCTATGACATATTAGCCTTCAGGCATTTAAAGTGAATAATAAGTGACCGATTGTGCATTTATTCCAGAAAAAATGTCAAGCTCGTACACAGAGTGTATATGGATAAACACAGAGTCGTTTTCCTTTTCTGCTCTCTTATTAATGAAGTCATAATCAAAGTATAGACCTTATCAAGTTATCACTAAAACTGATATACATTTTCTGCAGGAACACTCGTTTTCCAGTGAAAGCCACTTAAGCTACACTACTGTAAGTAAAATGTATGGTAGCCATTGATGCTACATTTGTTGTACTGATCATGTCACTGAAGTAAATGTATATTGAAATGTTGTGGATGAGAAACATAACATAAATTTGTACAGTTTCTGTTTTGCTTGGGTTAAATTTTGAGTAACTGGGGTTTTTTTTATTTGCAAGGAATACATAAATAATTCATGGTGCAAACAGTCCACCATACATTGAACATAAAGTACTTCGATTTATGCGGTATTCAATGGGAAACGAGAACTCCTACAATAAAATGTAATAGCAGTTTTGTTAACAATTTGGTATGGTCTGTAATTTGACTTAAGTTTGTTTCAAAAGTTAGCAAAAGGTAGCAAAACGTATATATAGTCAGTTAATAAAATATGGCGTCATGTTAACGTGTTGGCCCACGTATTTGTCTAGCACATAACGAGCTTGCACATTTGTGTCAGACTGTCTATAACGGCCATGTGTTATAATTGTCATCCACTGTCTGATATTCTTATATGACCATTTAATGATCTACTGTATATCAACAGCGATATTTCATATGAAGTGTAGAGTAAACGAAAGTTTACGACAGTAGACACGAAATACTGTCAAAAGCACTTATCTTACCAGACTGATGTATGTTCTGTCTTACCCACGTGCTCCCTCATAATGGAGGAAAATGATGGAAATATATAAGCGAATATTGTAATGATCAGATATCGAAGAAAGCTTAGTATGTTGTGAAGAGATAATATTACCCCAAACGTGAGCACTCCAGATAAAGCATCGATGGCAGATCGCGTAGTTAATTTTTGGAAAAAAAAATCAGTTTATTAACAAAAACCTGTACCTTCTGAAACACGTCAACGTTCATAAAAAAAAAGTAATTGTGCCATTGAAACATTGCCAATGACCGACATTACGTGGTATACCAGAGGGTTTCGCTTATTTAACACATCTTTTCTGACTGTGCTGTAAAGTGTCTGTTCCGCTTTATTACAAAACCCACTACACACTGGTTTTGCACGAAAAGACTCCTAAAACCCAAACCAAAGCACAATCAACGACACTAAGAAAAACAATCATGTAGACTAATACAATATGTTGAGGACCTTCAGCGTTTATTTGGATCTCGTTTTGTCTTTCTTTTCAGTATTGTGTTAATACAGGGGAGGTAACTTCTGCCCTTTTACACATGCAGGAGTTGTCAACCATACATAGCATTCAAGATAAACCGAGATCTAAAAATAAACTCTCTTCAAATTATACTGACGCCTATTTGACAGATGACAAAAGGGAAAATGGATTTGTATCCCGACCTAACTAAACCTACAGTTATATGTAGATGATAAAATTAACAACGCATTGATCAGTATAAAAAATTTATTCAACACTATTGTTTGGTGAGCTGTGAACATATGTACATCCAAATGAAAACATTATCTACATTTAACGGCCTATATTATTGGGTGGAATGAAAGCTATCTGAGTTTTAAATCACAAGGGTTTAAATGGTATTACAAAACACTCAATATACCGAGGCGAAATACTCAATATATAAAAATCGCTTCAGATACCGGTACCTGTTCTAACAATCAGCTGTTTTCATCGAAATCAACATAGGAAAGGGTTGTCCCAAGGGACCGACGACAAATGATCTCGTTGTTCATGGTTATAAAAAAAAAAAAAAATCCTTGCATGTATTTTGAGCAGGTATATGAAATTCAAATCTCTTGACAAGGAGCTGGATTTGCTAGGTATGCAAAATTATTGACAGTGATTTCGCGAACTGAGATTTGAAGTCTACCCCATTTCTACTGCATTTGATAAGAATGGAATTTGTGGTATTGGTAGATGGGCACTTTCACGTACTATATAAAAGATATTTTTGAAAACACGTTTCGTTTTATTGGCTTAACTATCGTATGACGTCTCATTTTAACGAATAGTCTCTGTGATTTTCTAGCATTTATTAAGAATCTTCGTGATGTGTGCTGTCAGCGGAGATATCCGGTTCTGTATCGATCGGTTGTCGCGAACATCTTCACCTAGCAAAAACTTGTGAATATTTTTTTTCTGTTCTATTAATACTTACTCTGCCAGTTGCACACATTTAATTCGTGGCTGTTTTTCTCCAAGTTTTTGAAAGTCTTCACAGAGTAATCTTTTGGAGGAGAACAGTCACTGACGATTGCGTGAAATTCGGGTACACGATTGACACTTCTTTATTAGGGACGTTACTGTCCTTTGCTGTTGGCATTAACGTTGACAGTCGCAAATGTTTCTGTGACTTTCTGCAGCACCGTGGATGTCTCTTCTTGAAGTTTGATGAATTTGTCAATAGCCGAGGTCAGCTTTGATAGGCACTGTTTAATTTCGACACTATCTTCTGAGCCAATCAGTTTGGATTGGGTGGAATCATGGAAATTCTTAAGCTCGTGCCGAACCATTTCCGCAGAATCTGAAAACAGAAAGAACGTTTTTGTTTAATTCAACTTTCATTTTTCTTTATTTGTTGAACGTTTGTGTCTATAGGTCTGTATGAAATGTATGGATGTGTGAAGCCATCTTCGATATACCAACGCCATTATAGGTTTATCTCTTTCCAATGTCTGTACGAACATCATTATTAATCATTATAATTATGTCCGTTCATAAAAAATATTCAATACTTAACCCATGCAAGTATCAACTGAACAGAAGATCCAACAAGTACGGTGGATACAAGGTAACATGAAATCGGTCACTTACTATGTTTATCGATATCATCATCTTCGCATTTACTCAGCTCGGAAATAAACCGGTCCACAATCTTCTTTATAACATCCTGAAGGCAAAAACCAAATACTATTAACATGCAATTTTCAATATGTGTCTGTTTGTCCTCAATGATGTCACTTTATTTTGATAAAACCATAGTCAACTGTGTCAATCCTCTCCTTGTTCCACATACATGTACGTAATTATTTTCCACATATATGAAAAAGATTTGCACATATTTTAAATAATTGGGTTAATATGTGAATTTCGTTTTGATATTAGTGGAAAATAATTGTACATATGTGAAATAGAATATTTATTTAACATATGTGCTTATCGTTTTTACATACGCAGAAAAGAATTTAAGATATGTTAAAAACAAGAGTGGAAATGTCAAATACATCGGTATGAACATATGTGAACATATTTTTACATACATACAACAAATAACAAATAAAAGTTTATTTTACATACGTAAAATAATTACTTGAATTCACATATGTAAACAAGAATTTTACATATGTTAAAAAATAATTTTACTAACGTAAAAATAACGTAGAAAAAAACTTTTCTGAGAAATTAATTTATTTCCATGTGTAAAATTATTCTTTGCTTAGGTGAATCTATTTTTAACATATGTGAAATATAGATAACAGTGATAACACGGCTTGCCATCATCAATATAATTTATCGATCAGCGGTCTGGTCTGATTGGTATTTAGGAAGTACTAAACCTCAGATATTCCATATCGTTGCAATGTATGTATGTTTCAAGAAGGTGGCGACCCATAAAAGCCATGCGAAACGCTTCCCTGCGCTTCTGACGCCAATTACCCCAGTCAACGAAGTTTAAGAGAGCAATGGCGAATTTCACACCGAAACCATTAAAAAAATCGCATTCTATCGGAGTGGATTGATACAACGGTGTGTTTTGTTGATTTGACCGTTTGTTTGCCACGGTTTTACGGGTCAAAATTTGTAACCCAGATGCAAGCTGGCTGCTTTTTTCGTAGTTCCAATGTTGACAACATTACTTGGTCAACAATGAACTATATATTACCTGATATGAAAGGTATTGAACCTCAGCAAATATAGCTTTAGATGAACTTTTCTTGAACCGTTTTAAATTAAATGTTTCGCCCCTGGTCTCACTCGGAAAACCCTGAAAATTAAACAAACAGAAACAAAGCAATAAGACCAGTTAAAGTATATACTGCCTGATATGTGCAAGAATCTGAATGTTTATATATGTTATTGTTTATTTTCAGAATAATTTAAACATTACGAACTTTTTATTCACGAAAAAAAATTCTGCGAGAGATTACAGCCTTCACAGATAAAACAATTGATGAACGCTTTCGGATAAATTCACATGTTTAAACTGATTTAAGTCACATACGCATCGAAAATTTAGATTTTTCAACTTATTCCTTTTTCCTTGGTTTTTACAAGATTTGATGTTTGTTCATAAATTAAAACAGTCACGTTGAAATAAAAGTTGTTCATTGGGTACAAAGCTTGTACGGACCAGGAGAAATCTAGCAGTTATTCGAATTTAACGGTAAGAGGGCTGGCCATATTTGCTCGCAATGACTTTGATCCATCCGCGGTGAATGACCTTGTTTGTAACGAGCCAACATTTTGAACCTTGTAAGGGGTGTTGCTAACACGGTTGACTAGGAGAGACGTCGGTATATCAAAGTGTGTCTGAGATGTGACAGCAGATTGACACATTTCCAATTAAAAATTCTGGCAGAATTTTCAGTTTTTTAACTTATATCAGGCTTTTAAACTACCTTTACCTTCAAACCTGGCTGTAGAATTAACGGAATACCTCTAACTTTAACTTTTTTTTATGAAATATATATAATTCATGAAATTCTATGAAAACCCAAAATACAGAATATTTGGGTGCGTATGTGACTTTAATATATGAATGCTATATCCCGAAGTTATCCATGTGTGCCATTCAAGGTAACATGTAATCTTACATCCATTTCGTGATTCCAATACCAAATCTGATGTTATTTCACATCCAATTACGGGTGATTTTCTCCAATGCCAATCCAATACGTGGGATCAAACACTAATCATGAGGAAAGCACCATACCAGACGAGTACAGGACACAACAAACATTGCATTAAGATAGTATTGAAAGGAAGAGAAAGCTTATTATTAATCCCTACCTATATCCAGAGAATTTTGTCAACAAGTGAAAATAACGGCATAGTTTATTTCAATCAGTGGACCATAACTTAACAAGGTCTAGTCAAAAGTGTAAGATCAACAACTTATGACGGTCGACATGTTTAATTCTGCCGAAACAGCAAGCCGAGGGCAGGTAAAAAACTGCCGTCCGTCTTCATGGTGTATAATTTATATTATATCCCTGGACCAAATTTATTCGTCACTATTACTAAAAAATTGCATAATAATTCAACGAAACGCAGACCGGAAAAAAAGATACCCATAGCCTTCGATAAGATTTATTATGATTGGCAACAAATAAGCTGGGGTTGATGTTGACACTCGAAATGGCAAGCCTCACAGCTCTGCTTCCGTCAGTAGAGTGATGCAATTTTTAATGCCGATTACTCAGCTTTACAAAACTTTAGAAAGGTAAAGTTGATTTCCTAAACACAAGGAAACAGGCTCATAAAACACGTTATCAAATTTGTCTATTCTTTTAATATTTCAGTACAAGTTACATAAGCAAGTCAAATAGTTCGTGTTGCCCCTTAGTTCAGCGATCACCAGGGTACAATAATCTCTTCCAACTACACGCTGGAACTGAAGAACACCCATGAATGTGATCGGTATGAATACCAAATACTCGGCTTCAACACAAAATATGTGCAAATACATACCTGTGTTCTTTCCGTCTTTTTTAGTAACCCGGATGCTACAAAAACTTTTCTGAATACTTTGATGAATGTTTTGGTAGTTGGTAACATGTTAAGAGGTACCGGAAGTGGCGAGCCCCCTTCAATATATTCCAGGTAGAGTTTACTTCGAGCAAACTTAAACTCAATGTCGCCATCTTGCTGTAATTAAATTATGAAGACGTGAACATACATACAACAATCTTACCATGAGGGAAGGAAGGTAAAACAGATTGCTGGTTATATCTGGTGGTCAAAATGTACTTACGGCAATACGGCTTTTGTGACAATAAAAGATGATAAAAGACGTGAAATAAAATGTGCCTGACAAGATAGACTGTAAAAGGCTGTTTTAACCACGGTGTCTTGAATGGTGGGGACAAGAAGTTATTTTGTTTTCACCATATAATGCACAAATATTCATAGTTGACCTCGCATGTAGCTCGTGTGTGTCTCTCTATACATACAATTATTACTACATGAAAACAAAATAACTTCTTGTTTGAAAATAAATTCATCACAGCAATAATTACGTATATTGTTTAAGCGGTATTTAGAAGCTGGATACATAACAATGTAATATTATTACATATATCCAATATACCCAGAAGTTGAAAATCGTCGTCGTTGAGGCGTCATGTTTTTTGTAATAATTACATATCCGTGCAAATAGTGCCATGATCCATGGTTATTTTGTCTCCACTGTACAAATACTAGTTTTAGTGGGCTTTATTTTGTGTTTAAGTCTTATTCCACTAGACCACTTCCAACCCAATGCACGAGCTCTTCAGTGGGTATGATGATTTAGAGCTAAACACATTTGTCTTCGAAAACTCCGTCAGTAAATATTGGTTATTCCTTTAAAACATTTAAACACTGATTGCGAGAAAATGTGAACTTCAGCAAGCCTCTGGTAATAAAGAGACTAGTGATTATGAACCAGCCAAGTCAGATTTTAGACAGATCATTTTTTGTTTTCAATCAACAGTTGCTCAACATATAGCAGCGGAGGTGAATGGGTCGAATATCTGTCAAATTGTCCATGTCAAAATACCAGTAACGAAAATATAATTGTCACCCAGGAGAAATAATTTCATTTGTAAATCTATTTATAAACTTCTGGAATTTAAGTAAATCTAAGTAAGTATTGCTAACAGCGGTAGGCCTACGTGACGCAAAAATACAATATCCAAACGTAACCCTTGACAGTGTGCTAAAAATTAAAAAAGAAATCCATTTAGTCGCAATATAACCGCATAACATTCACGTGGTGAGCTCGTGCCGATTTGATCTATTAACAAAATGGTTGTTTGATTGGTTGATTGATTTTTAAGCCGTTTTCATATTGTTTGATTTTGGTTTTACGCCAAAATCATTTTGACTATTTCACTAATATGACTGCGTGCCTGACCAATTGGTGAAGGACACCACCGTAAACGATGCTGGCAACATGCAAGACATGAAAATACATTTACATAACATTAACAAAACAGGATACCACAACAAATCGGCATCCTGTGCCCCTTAGCTCAGAAAGCACCAGGACACAGGAGGCTCCCACCCAACCAGTCACAAGCCGTTTTCAGGAGCACTTCGTATATATGATGGCGTGCCAGCCCAATAGGTGGAGAAGTCGTCACTTGAAATATCCAAAACAGAACAGGGCAATTGGTAGATTAAAACGTAGGACATTACAATCAGGCTTCTAGATGACCTTTAACTTTGTTAGCACCAGGGCATCAGGAGGCTGCGTGCCAGATTGAACATTGACTTTTCCACCCTGTTTCGCCCCATGTAGGCTGACGCACGCCAGGCGCAATCCAATAGACAAACTGGCTACATGAAATATTTGTACCAAGTTTGATTATAATCTGAAGAACAATTATCAATTTAACTGTTGGAAACAAACTAAGACACAAGTTGGCGCCACCAGTTCGTAAATATTTTCAAGGCTCAATTCCACGAGGCAGAAATATCCGAAACAATCACATGGGGTATCTTGACACATGGAATATTCCTACGGGTCAAGGGTAGATTGTTTAGAATTCGACAAGCAATTTTTCAAAGTTAACAACAGGAAAACAAATAAGTGGGCTGGCGGTAGGTCAAATGGGTTCATTACAAAATATCTTTTGCTTAGTTTGTGTTTTCCAGAATTGTGTCGGGTTAAAGGGCTAAGCAGCTGCGCTACTGTGATATTAATTTCTTGAACTCACTTTCGGTGATGATTTTTTTGTGCGTGTAAGCGACCGAAATAAATTCTGAACGTCGTCCAATTTTACAAAACTAGGCTAACAAAGCGGATAACGGTACGTACATTTAAAAGTAGGCTGTAATATATCCGCTTCGCTTTAAAAAATGTAGGTTGTAAGGGTGTAGAGGAGAATAAATCAAATTTCAACGATTCAACGATACTTAAATTGAAAATACTAACAGTTTAATGCAGCTTTACATTTATAAACATAAAGGAAATCTTCAGACGTTACATTTGACAACATGCCAACACAAAATATTACATTAGCTTGCTTCATATAATCTTCGTTTATATTGCGTTACAAAACTAATATATAGAAATGGTAAATCTATTACGGGTGTTTCTTTTGCCAGATTACATAAGATGAAAAGGTAGGCTGTCTGGTCTTATCTCAACTGACTAGCACAACACAGTATGCTCTCCAAATTTACGGACTGGCGAAATCTGATAAAGTTTTAAGCGAAATATTTGTGTTATTTGATGTAGTTTGATTTTGTGTAGGTACATGCACTGCCTTGGGCAAATCAACGGAGACAAGTGCCATAACATACACTACAAGACTCCGGGAATACACCAGACATGACATGTTTTAAATTACATTCAGAAATCCCCAGTTATGAATAAATTCGTAAAATAAGTTAAAAATTGTTTTATATTAGAATGTTACACATTATCACGATCAGAACGTATAAGAAAGGAGAACATTATATTATTGGAATGGTTTTCATGGATTAACCAGGAGTGGTCATTACGTCTAATTGCTGAGGAAATAAACTGACGTTCGAGCAAATAGCAAATCTACACCCAGACAATAACCAATCGGCAAAACCTCGCGTGATTTCTCGTTATTTCACTGTCATCACTTAGCTCGGCCGTGATAGGTGTATGAACATGTATCAAAATGGTACATTTTTTTCTCCGGAAGCCTATTTACTGGTGTATGGAAAAAAAACACTTAAGAAAATATAGGGTAATCGCGCGAATTGCATATGGCTTTAGATGCACAATATTTAGTTTAGGAGTCCATTATGTTCTGAATGTAAAACAAACGAAAACTCTGGAATCTGTCTACATTGTGAAAAAGTTTCGGCCGAAATGGCGATGATCGTATCACGTCCGGGATGATGTGCGCAGTACATTCGATGGCTTCCGAGTGAGACAAAAACAATAGAGGCCCAAACAAGTTGTACAATTTAAATGTAGTTAATTCCATAGAAGGGTAACCTGTCTTGTATAACACAGGCACTTTTAATCTGCTGTTCTATTTTCCTTTTTCTCCCTTTTTTAACTGAGCCTCAACTGTTCCACCTAATTTATGAAGTCTTTGACGGTAATCAAAAAGGGTACATGGCGATAACAATACGACTTCATTCAAATGGTATAGAAAAAGAGAAATAAGAAAGTACAGTGTCTTAGGTCTGCTGTATAACTAGCATGTGGCACATACCTACTGGTCTCTGTGAGATATACCTGACCAGATACACAACATAGTCTCATCATTTATGACACCGGAGGAGCCGATCTTTGCTCTGTATTCTGATGGTTAAACTATCCCGTGGAATAGCCTAGTTGTTTTTGTAAAGTCTGAGGCCGCGTGGTTTAGTTGGTTGAGCGTTGGACTGAGTCCACGTTCTGTATCTGGTATAGGGTCAGATCGTTCTGTAGACCTTTTGTTTATCTAAGTTGACTTAAGCGGTGACTGTGGTCCAAATGTGTAGATCGCGGGTATGTTTTAAGAGGTTTCTTCTATATTTTCACACATAATAAATCTATAGTTATATTGCTGTACTCAGAATAGCGAGATCGTGTTAACCAATGTCGCATCGTATCAGACCTATTAAACACTCACCTCTATTTGATCAAAGGAGCGACTCATCATAGCAATGAGCATATTTAACATGACAAGTCCCACAGCCACCATGTAAGCTCCCAACAGTATGTATGCTATGTTCTGTGTGAAGTAGTTGGAATAGGGATGCATGTCAATGATATCATATTCCACCAGACCAAAAGTCACCCAGAATACCGAACGAAACGTCTTCTCCACACTGAAACACATAATATATGTACAAACAACTGGCCATAGTAAACGAAACGTCTTCTACACACTGAAACACATAATATATGTACTAACAACTGGCCATAGCCAACGAAACGTCTTCTACACACTGAAACACATAATATATGTACTAACAACTCGCCATAGCAGATAACAGAACGTATTTAAGTGAAGAGGTATTGTCGTGGATCTCTTTTCTCAAAGGATTGCCAATAGAATCTTAAAAGACTCACTGAAGATCAGAAATAAAGTATTTCAATTTTGATATAACAACGTCACAAAGTCTTCAAAAAACTGTATTTCTGGCCCTACAAACATTTAATTCCTTCGTACCATGAACAACCGGCTCTTCAGTTGGACATACACGTCAAACTTAGCATGGCTTAATTCTAAAAAGCCTTCTTAGCCAAAGTTGATCTAAAATACAACGGGGCTAAAGCATTCTAGGCATCTTCAGAAAAACCTAATAACTACACTCATTTTGTAAATCTATACAGTGTAGTGCTGAATCATTTAGCGGTGGTTTGTAGGAGCTTCTTGTGCCTTGGTGCTTTTCTTAGCTAAGTCGATTTATTGTATTGTGGCATCCTTTTTGGAGTCTCGTCCTTGTCCCGTAGCGTCCTTGTCTGTTGCCAGTGTTGTTGGGGTGGTTTCCCTCACCTTGTGGGCAGACATGCCGTCTAATGAGTGAAATATCATTAAGTGCGGCGTAAAACCCAATAAATCAATCTGAATAATTTATGTATTGCATCTATATTTTTTGACTTGAAACACCGAAACATATATTTGATGGTTTTTGTTTAAGTTTTAACCTAGCGTCTTACCGTCTTGGAGAAAATATTATCAGTCAGTGGTATGATAGATGTGAATGTCCAAATTAATAGCTGTAGAAGATACTGTTTTCGCCATTTGAGAACGACATTTTAACCTTTGTTAAAACGCGCACATTACGGGAAACCCGACGTATTACCAGTTAGTACTAGATTGGTCTCATTCCTGGAGGAAACATCCTGATGTTGTGTATTTTTATCTTGGATAAAAACTTACTTTCCAAAGTTTGCTCCCACTTTCACGCCTTCAACCTGTTCTAGTTGGACCAGTCTTCTCGTATCGTCTTCATAGTGCCACAGAAGATTGTCAATACCGATGATAAAGGCTACTTGTATGATGAAAAAGAGGACCGTAAACCTCAAAATGTCCTGCAACAAATAATCATATATAAGCATTTATAAAACGAAACGTAAGAAACAAAAAGGACGACTTTACATTTTCAGAAATGTCCACTTTATATGTATATAATGTCCAATAATCAAGTAAAGTGAGTCTTGGTTGCCTAATATTATACGTGTATTCCGCGAACTGCCGACAGCTCAAATGATAACAAAAGGCCTCCAAGACCTTGGTTAGGTTGAAAAGTTTGCTCCGGTCACTTGGAGCAGCGATTCAATATCACATAATGAAAACAAACAATAAGTGAGCGATATTTGAACGAAACGTATTTCGTAACGACGTGCTTGCATGGGAACTTTGCGATGTTGTGGTAATAATTTTATTCATTAAAAAATATAATGCAAGCCAACTATGTAAATATACAAAATCTCCATAAATCATAGACTTACGTATGTCATTCTTCCAAGAGATATTTGGAGCGGCCCGAGAATCTCATTGGCGGCGAGAAGATACGATATTCTGGAGAAGGTAAGGACATTAGCAATGGCGAACGCTGCTTCACTCAAATGTTCAGGGTCCCAAGTATCCCAGATATAGCGATCTGTGGGAAGAAAATTATCATGGTCTTATCAGTTTTAATTTTAAATTACCTGTTGACGCAATTGTTCTGACATAAACATTTCTTCGTTTGAACCTTTGCCACTAGACATCCAACAGAGACTAATCTATTACCTGGTGTGATCCAATAAAAATGTTCCAAAGTCTTGGGGTCTAAGGCCTTAAGCTGAAGAAAGGCGTCTGGAACACTTTGGAAGTGGTGAACACTATTTTGACACTGAGGGAAATAAAGAAAAGTTTGGATGAACAACAATAATTATTAACCTCATAAATAGAGAACATCCAACGCGACTTTGTGCATTACTCGTGTCTGTTCAAGGTCATGACTGAAATAAAATTTAAAAAATACGAGGGTGATATTTATCGTAATACAAGGACTCATGTTGAATACTAAGTTTCTTAAACTTCACCTTGCAATGTTCGAACGATTTGCAAGATTTGTTTAATTGTTATAGAGTGTAAAACAAATTCAATACTTGTACACAAGTGTCCGAAAGAAACGATACCAACTTGTTTTCAAAATATTTTTGTTACGAATTGATTTTGTAATATGAAAACATGCCAATTCGT
>JAVFBZ010144208.1:0-20702 GCA_032466195.1 Katharina tunicata | reverse complement strand
ATTAATCAGTAATACCTGCAGTAAAACAAATCTCTTTAACAACTATAGTTTCATATATATTACATCACTGTTTTTCTTTTTCTATTTCTCAAAATTGTTTATTTATGTTTATGATCTTTAAAATATTTGTACATATATAAACAGTCGGTGTTCATAATGGTTCATAATACTTGACACAGATACTAGTAACTGTGTCGAAACGTCGTGTGAAATTATAAAGAAGAAGTTGATATCCATAAAATCTGTGTTCCAATAATATATGGCTAGACAGAAACTTTGCTTCATTACAAATCAGAAGTTGCTTTCCGTTTATTATGTGCTTTCTTAACGTTGGTGATGTCTGGATCTTGAAGAATCCGCTGATATCGACAAGGTACCTTGAAGAATACGCTGATATCGACAAGGTACCTTGAAGAATCCGCTGATATCGACACGGTACCATAGATCTATGAATGACTATATGTATCGGAAAGCTGGATGCCGGGTAAACGAAGTGGAACCATTTCCTCCCCTCTTGCCCACGAATCACCAGCTCTCCAGATGGATGGCAGCCGAAGTTTAATAGTAAATTAAGCTTATTTGTGACCAGTTTTAACTTAACCCTGTATCAAAAGCTGTAGACTACCTTGTATGTACTACTATGTTCAAGGCAATTTGGTTATTGTCGCAACGTATAAGTTAATAAAGCTGTGTTCAGTTCAGAGCAGCTATTTAACGAAAGAAAGATAATCAGAGAAAGTGCTAAGTAGTCATCATATATATATATTGGTTGTGTAAATTATTTATATGTATTTGTTTATTTCTGTAAATAATTAATATGAAAATCTTAATGTGTGTTAATTATTTTTTTCTACGTTTAAGCAGAATAATTTACAATAATTGAAAATAAATATATGAAACATGTTTTATTGTTGATATAAATCTACCAGGTCACTATTATTGCCCCAATGATTTAAGCTATTTTAATCGTCTTATCTGCTCAGTCTAAAATTCCCTTTTTGCCATTTTTGTTTTACTTTTCTCGAAAAATAAGAAGACGGAAGTTGAATGTAGATGAAAGCGGAATGCACGATTTCTCCCAACTAAACACGTGATCAAAACCTTCGTCTTGTACAGACAAGGAGAGGAAGAGGAGCATTTGAATTAGCATATTCAGCGACCAATTTGATGAATTACAGACAGGCGACAACCGCGATCCTATAAGTGATTCAATCCAAAAGAATAAGCAAAATACTTAAAGGGTACCTGAAATACTTTATGTATGCTCTGAAGTGATATAAAACAGATCCAGTGTCGTTTGAATATACCTGAGTCTAACTGCATACATAACACCTGCCAACCTGGCTATACTATAAAAACAAGCTTACCTGTTTGATTAAGCTTTCTGGCTGCATTGAATATTATCACTGTTATATTGCTGCCTAAGTAAGTGTGCTATCCTGAACATAATTGTCTTTATAGCGTGCTGTACGTTTGTATGTTATATACTAAGATCGACACACATACCATACTGTAATATAGAGGCTTCTGGCCTTGTTTTATCGTCGCGCATGAGCGATTAATTTTACTTGAATAAATTATGTATAAAAACAATGCATAGAACAGATGATGATAAACATTTCAAATATGGCCAAATGAGATTCGTTGTATTAAAACAAAAATGTAATGTTTTACATGTTATCCTTCAGCTGTGACGGTACAATTGCAAATAATTGTAGCATGATGAGTTTATGTATCCTTCGTTTCTTATTACTAACTTTAACTTGACTTTATAGCCAGATTCACATAATGATGATCCAGCAGATCTCTACTGACGACAGATCAGGCATACGATCAGCGTCGTGGCAGTAATGATCTGTTCTCCTCCACGTGACCCACACTGTAAGGTAAAACGATGTACATCGATGGACATGGGTCGACTAAGTTGTTACAGAAAAATGCAGATTTGCCTTTTCTTCCTCTTGTCGGTCAGTCAATATTCTAACTAAACATGACATTTGTCGCCATTTCGATCATCTGCGACGTGTCACTGGCATAAAGTCGACGCACACTCTTGGCAAGTTGGCAAGTATCGTGCGATCCCAGTGCATCAATCTGGTGCGCGTATGTAACACCAACTGGTGTTAAGCAATGAGGCAAGTTCACCATTGTTACTTGCTAACAATATGCAAACCTATGACAAAGATTTTTTTGGACGATATTTTTTCCTATTCAGCTCTTTTATTAGTTCGACATTCGTGGATACACCCAGTAAGATCATACAACAAAAGAGTAAACACGTTTCATACCTGATTAATTAACATTTCAGCATAAGGAATATTAAACTAAAAACACAGTTTGTGTTGAGGCGCTCATGAACTCCACTTTGAATTGTACATGTTCTTCAGTTTAAAATTATCGGTATCTGTGATATTATTGAAGCAACTGGGTGCAACTAGTCGTCGACGGTTTTTGTTTGATTGGGGTTATTTCACTTACATGACGGCGTGTCAGCCCAAACCTAAACGATGCGGGCAGCATGCAAGACAGGACAAAACAGTTACATAACATTTATAAAATAGGACACCACAAGAAAGATGTGAGTACCAATACCGAAAAGTCGTGTTAATAAAGTCAGAACTCCTATCTGACTTCAGATCTATTCTCACCCAAACCCGATTCAAATTCTTACCTGACTTCAGATCTATCCTTGTCCAACCCGATTCGAACTCCTACCTGACTTTAGATCTATCCTTGTCCAACCCGATTCGAACTCCTACCTGACTTCAGATCTATCCTTGTCCAACCCGATTCGAACTCCTATCTAACTTCAGATCTATTCTTGTCCAACCCGATTCGAACTCCTATCTGACTTCAGATCTATTCTTGTCCAACCCGATTCGAACTCCTATCTGACTTCAGATCTATTCTCGCCCAAACCAAATTCGAATTCTTACCTGACTTCAGATCTATTCTTGTCCAACCCGATTCGAACTCCTATCTGACTTCATATCTATTCTTGTCCAACCCGATTCGAACTCCTGTCTGATTCAGATCTATTCTTGTCCAACCCGATTCGAACTCCTATCTGACTTCAGATCTATTCTCGCCCAAATCCGATTTTAGCTCCTATCTGATTTCAGATCTTTTCTCGCCCAACCTGATTCGAACTCCTATCTGACTTCGGAGCTATTCTCACCCAAACCCGATTCGAACTCTTATCTGACTTCGGAGCTATATTCTCGCCCAACCCGATTCGAACTTCTACCTGACTTCAGATCTATTCTCACCCAAACCCGATTCGAACTCTTATCTGACTTCGGAGCTATATTTGCTCAAAGCCGATCCCGTCACTGTACAGATTCGAATCTCTCTGTCGACCTTATATGCATGGTGTTGTCTGCTGACTCACGGAGCCATGGTTTTTCACGAGGTTGTCTTGGTTTTCCATATATATTTTCCACAATACATTGGCAATGCATCGTATTTAGTGAAATATCCTTGAGTAGGCTACGACATAAAACACCATTCAAATATATTAATTAAAGATAATGTCATATCAAGTCGGCTTAGTCTGATCTAAGATTTAATTAACAATGAAACCAGTGTGCCTAAAGCTAAGTCTTAAGCGTCGGCTCGACGCGACGCGACTAGGCGAGTAGTTTGATGCAGACGCCTGTGTTCAATTTGCAATAAATTATGCGTTAATTTATGGTCTTTGATTGGACGTCGTCCAACGTAATTGTGAGCAGTAACATTGATCCGCATTATTGTGTGACGTCATTAAGGCAAAATTTCGCAGTGCGGCCATGAAGTCTGCCAACTTCTCCAGAGAAGCCACCACTCTGAAAGACTACCCACTCGCGTCGTGTCCAACCTAGTCAACTGACCTTAGTTTTAAACTCACTAAAAAAAGGTGTATAAATTCGTCTCAATTACATGTATCTATTCATATATCACAAACTTCTCCTATGTGTAATTTGTATAGCAGTAGATTGCAGTAGATCGGCAGCAGGGGCCGGTTGCTCAAAGCGGTGTTAACGTTAAGCCATTGTTTTACGACGTCACGTCATAATGTACTTTCTTTGTGACGTCACAAACTTAAACCTATGTTATCTTTTGAGCAACCCAGCGTAGTTCGTCTGAATAACGTCTGTTTCGAACACCATCCAGTTCCGCGTTCTTCCAAGCCTGTAGGCGGAGTCTCTACTCTCAATCAATTGACATAACTCGCACATATCTCGTGCCTTAGGTAATACATATAACATAATATGCATAGAACACCACAGTGTCTGACAATAATTATTTATGTTAGGCGACTTGAAGTCCATATGTAGAAACGAACGACCATGGTTATTAAAATGTGATCAGCTTGACGTAGTAGATTGATTTGATTATTCGAGATATAAACTTCGAAAATGAGCGTAGTGCGACTTCTTTAAAAAAAAAAACTAATTCGGCAATTTGGTACTGGGGACAGACACTCCTATAGATATGCTTCAATAAACCAGTGTATTGAAAACTTATTGGGAAAAAAATACTGTTAATTTCTCGCACTATCTATCTTTATCTTCTTTAGACTAAACGAAAAGAGTGCCGGAAAACGCAAAAAATGTGGACTGATGCAAGGGAGATCACTCTAAAGGGCCTTTGATTATAAATAAATACATTTTCAATGGGTTTTGAGCAAAAGATCTTTATAAATGTACAATCTTCAAACTTCTTTATAACTCTTTAATATTTATGTGTTCGTAAATATTACACTCGTCCTTCAAGCATTTTGAGTTAAATAAATTAAATTCGCCCATTTATTCTATTGTTAGAAAAAAAAAATAGTCCGGCAAGACGAAAGATTGATTGATATGGTATGTGATTGGATGAAAAAGAAACATTTAGCATCATTCGTATATATATTCTCGCGAGAGCTTCTATAGTTCACGTCACGTGCTGAGACATCTATCTCGACGTAGTTTGTAGGATAGCTTCTCTTGTTTTAGCACGCACTGCATTCATGTGTTAGCCCAGACGTCAAATTTTAATCCGATAAAAAAACAAAAACATGCAGGCTTCGTCGTCATAGAAGTTCTATTAAGAAAGAAACTAAGTAATAGCTTTTAGTTGATCTTTATCCCGAACTACTCTACATATCAACCCTTGGAGGACAGCGCGTCAGGGGCCACTTTCACGAAATGCCGTACGACAAAAATATCGATATCTTAGTTGCTATGACGCCACAATACCTTCATTGCTAGAAGTCATAGCACATCATAGCAACTAAGATATCGCAGCAAATTTACATAATCGTGGATTGTTTTATTAGCGGTAAAAATAATAGCCTACCTTCCTTATCAGTATTTAGTCTGACGGCCAGTAATTTCCAATCCAGCACCAGCCCTGAGATCCATAGTTACTTCTTTGAAAGTGTATATTGGGTCTAAATAAACTCAATTTTATGCACAGAAAACGATGTAATATAAGAACTGCCAACTTTATTTGTCAAACGAAACGAAACTACGTGTCAGTACACAAAATATTCGTACTGCTTAAAAGTGGAGGGGCTCAGCCCCCACCCCTCAAAAAGTGAGGGGGTCGTAAGATGGACAATTGTCTACAAATTTAACGTGATGGACATCGCGTCTCCTTAGACACATTTTTTACAAGATTCAAATTTGCTGATATTGTTATTGTTGTTTTCCTTTTAACATTAGACGAACCATTAAATGCATACACGTGTTTTCAGCCGTATATACCTTGATATAAACCCGTTTTAAAACAAAAGTCGGGTAAGTCTCTCCTTGTTTTGGATAAAAACAAGTATTATTGTGCAGGCTTAGTCCTGAGACAAACCTTCGGAGATCTTGAAAACACCTGGTCCTTGTCTATACATTAAATGGCGGTTGGTTGGGTGGGAGTTTCCTGTGCCCTAGTACTCTCTGAGCTAAGGGGCACAGGATTCCGATTTGTTGTGGTGTCCTGTTTTTTTAATGTTATGTAAATGTTTTATCCTGTCTTGCATGTTTCCACCGTCGTTTACGGGGGTTTCATTCACCGATGGGGGCTGGCACGCCGTTGTAAAAGTGAAGTAACCCGTTGAGTACGGCGTAAAATCCCGATCAAACAAACAAACAAATCAATTAAATGTGACTTGACGTCATTTGCCACCTTGCTGGAGAGATTCCGGTTTTAGTTTTACGAATTTCACGTGGAATACTGTATCCACATTGAAGTGTCTTAAACACACAAATAGCGTTAAACCCGCAATGCGTCGAATTTCCACTAAATAGAATGGAGGCGCCAATAAGTTTACCAGCATATATGATATAAAATAGGCCTATGGATTTAGAGTTTAGAGTAATATAAAATAAGAGAAATTCCGATCTAGGAAATCCTGCTGGTATAGCCTATATAATTGTGTATATATCATTTAGTTTTGGCCTATAAAAGTTTGGTATATATATAGGCCTACAGTATGACACCAGATTTTATCACATCATGTAGACATATATTCCTAGAATAATTCATCATATTTGTGGTGTAAAATAGTTGCGCATTATTAAAAGGAATCAAAATTCCCAACTTCAATTTTGAGCCTTTTTTCTTACTTGGGGCCGTACAAGTCTTGTAAGGTTTAAAATACGTTACTGTAAGTCCATTAGTTTTCTGTCACGTGACCTTTGCACATGGCACTTTTTGTAACTTTGGCCGGAAATGACCTCAGAACCATACAATTTAGGATACTAACAATTACATATTCTTATTCTCCATAAAAATCCACGTTTAATGATATACATATATCCCAGAAAAGAAGAAGTAGTGATCACGTGGCATATTTGAACCTATTATATCTACAATACAAATTGAGTAATCAAAACAGTTTTCTAAAAAAATTATTAGATGTGATAGTACTATAAGCCTGTAAAATTCCAAGGCTGTACCTGTAACAGTTATTGAGTTGAAGAGTTTACGTTTAAACTAATCAATAGAAGTTGGCGCAATTTTGACGTCAAAAAAATTAAAAAAATAGTAGTATAAATTAAATTAATAAATATGTCTACCATAGTATATTACTTACTATGATTATAACCAAATGATGTGTGTATGGATATGAAAAGGTATTTTGAACATATGTTTGTTTGATTGGGGTTTTAAGCCGTACTCAAGGTTATTTCACTTATATGACCGCATGCCAACCCAATCGGTGAAAGAAACCACCGTAAACGATGCATACTGGCCACATGCAAGACAGGACAAAACATTTACAAAACATGACACCACAACAAATCGGCATCCTGTGCCCCTTAGGTCAGAGAGGCTCCCACCTAGCCACCCGCTCGAATATGGTCTACATGACACATGCATGTATATGTATTAAAGTATAAATCATGATACCTTTCAGTGTCTTTCCTGTTCCACATCATGAAAATGAATCTGCATCGCATATACGCCTATAGGCCTATATGTATATTTGATAACACAGCTTTATGGCTGAGTCTACACGTGTATAGGACCAGCTGTATACCAGCAACGACAAAATTCCAACCATGGGGAAGCCATGTTAGTACAGATAATATATTTCGATTGTATAACGCCATCACCACGTAAACTCATATATAGCATGGGTATAGCCGATATAAGTCTATTAAATTGAATACAAGATTTGAATAAAATAATAGCATTAATATATTCAAGCTTAGGTCTATTCTTCACGAAGGAGGTGGGAACTGGGAAGGTGTACATTTTATAATGTGCTAGATTACAATTCTATATGTGAGATTCCATTGTTGTCAAGTTAAAACTTGTAAGATTAATTTATAGAAGTCTGTGGTTATATTATATAGTATACATTAATTGTCTCATATTGGTCAAAAAGACTGATAAATAACATTTTTCTATAGTCAATTGATGCCGAGTTAAAATTGCGTCACTTTTACATATTAAGACCTTTTTAAAGTATGGGTCAACAGCATAAAAACCCATGAATCAAACACCCAGAACCGTGTAACTATATAGGCCTTTTAGTAAATGTTTGGAAGTTGGAACATACCTGTAGTTTATATATGACTGGTATGTAAATATATTTGTAGGCTACCAGTCGGGAGTACTGCATATTTATGATTTTCCTGCAAAGGAGGCAGCCTAAATATAAATATATCCTAAACTTTAACTTGTAGGCCTACTCTATACTGGTCTTCTCTAAGTATTACTTCACTTTGTTTGTTCGTGGTTTTACGCCGTACAGGCCTATAATGTTATTTCACTCATATGACGGCGTGCAGCACATATGCAATGCGTGCACGAAATCCCTCTAAACGACACTGGTAACACAGAAGACACCACAATTATACATTTCAGGACAAAAAAAGGACACCACAACAAATCTGCTCCCCAGCTAATGCTCAAGGCTTAGCTTAGAGAGCACCCGGCCTACCAGGGCACACTATATATTTGTTTATAGAAGGTCTATTGCCCACCTTCAGTCTAAATGCCTCTAAACGATCAATAAAAGCGATCCTTTGGCTTCATTTTATTTTGAATGCAATATCGGCCAAACAAAATATACGCATTTATGACATAAGTGTTACCCACGAATTCTATATCTATCTGTAGGCCTATAATTTAACCATTGATCAATTAAGTCTACGTTTGGTAGTCCTGTATAGGCCTACATCTAATTTTCGTTGATCGTTTGGTTGTTATTACATAAAACACCGATGTAATACTATAACATGTGTGATTACACTGGTCATGAATCTATTCGCTGTGGGCTGCATAATCTAACCTACGTCAGGCCAATAAACACGTTTCTTCTTTTCCGATTTGAAAATACGACATGAGCGACCACGTGTCCGCTTGCCTTGCCTTCTTTGGGATCAGATTTTGTTCTAAAAATAGATCTCTGACATCATCAGCATGCGGTCCGCCAATGTCGAGAAATAACTTCACATACCAAATCACTACTCAGTGTAAAATGCCAAAAAAATCTTTGAATCTAAATCGTTTCTTAAGAAAGCAAAAGCTAAAGTTTTGGAAAAAATATGATAACAACAGTTCCACAGCACACTATTCTACTTTAAAACATACTGACATGATGTTTCTGTAGGAAAATGTTGCTGTCATAAGGAAGAACTATTTTGCAGACGTCACGCGGATGATTCTCCACGAGGCAATATAAAGCAGAACGCTCTCTGTCTGTTCGTCCCTCTTCGATTTTCTATGCGTTGGGCATAACACGTGTTGTGTGAATTTTTTTGTTGTCACACAACACTGTTAAGTAAAACTTCTAACGAAGTATATATATTGTAAAAACAACCAAAAAAATCAGTAAAATCTTAAAAAAACCAAACCAAAAAGTCTTCGGAAGAGGAAAACGGTGAGAACAAGCGAGAGAAGAACTGAACATCTTGTCGTAACATCTGTTGAGAAACGTTGGTAAGAAGTCGAATTCCTGTTTATTTGTCGAACTTGTTTAAAGAAAAATAACTCAAGATGAATCCCGGACCAAGCTACCCGATGGCGTCTCTGTACGTGGGGGATTTACAGCCCGAAGTAACTGAAGCCATGCTGTTTGAAAAATTTTCCACAGCGGGTCCCGTTCTGTCGATTAGGGTGTGTCGAGATATGGTTACCAGAAGATCACTGGGATATGCCTATGTGAATTTTCAGCAGCCAGCCGATGGTGAGTTCAATTTGTTATTTAACTATTTTCAGTGTTTGTGAATATTTTTTTGTTGACCTGGCTACTGTTATGCTATTTTTTTTCTATAATTTATTGTAGACCGGCATGTGGCTTTCAGCTAATTTGAATGTCAACATTTGCCTAGAGGGTTTTGTCGTATTTAATTATATTTTAAAACCTACCATAGTGTGAATTGATGTAGAACGGTATGTGTTTCTTAGCCGTGTGTATACATAGCAACATGCTAAACTATTTGCAATTTAAGGCATACTTTTAATTTAAATATTGTAGTCAATTTAGAGCCTCCAGTGGTTCTTGTTGGCTGATTCAATATCATTTGCTATTCAAATCGGTATAAATGTTACGGTATTACCCATATGTTCTTCTGGCACTACTCCCCTGGCTAACCACAGTGTGTTTCAAGCCTCGTCCTGTCTTTAGCACTGGAGGAACAGTATTCCAACAAACCAGAACACTAAACATTTTATAGTTGTCAATATAATTTAAATAAGCTTACCCTTAAGCACGGCATTGAACACCAATTGATCAATCTTCTGGCACTAAGGAGATGCTCTGTGGATTAATGAGTTAAGCTCAAGGAGCTGTACCAAACTTACATGTGTGGTCAGATGACTGGCTAATGAGGAAGGATATTTTATGGTTTCCTATCGGTTTTCCAATAAACAGTCCACACAGCGTCTGAATCTGTAACCATTTCTCCTTTCAGCTGAGCGAGCGCTAGACACAATGAACTTTGATGCCATTAAAGGGAGACCAATCCGTATTATGTGGTCACAGCGAGATCCTTCACTTCGTAAATCTGGTGTGGGAAATATCTTCATTAAAAACTTGGACAAGCTGATCGACAACAAGGCCTTGTACGACACATTTTCAGCATTTGGAAATATTTTATCCTGTAAGGTGCGTATTCTAAAAAAAAAATCGTCTGTGATACTTTATTTCGCTGAGGTTAATGTCTAGGTTTAAGTGTTCTTTGCACGGATGGCTCTGAGGTAAGGTATCGGTCCATTGGTTGCTGTTTCCTGTTTTTCGTCCTGTTAATGTCCTGTGTCATAGTGTTGCCAGTTTCAATTAAGGTGGTTTCCCTCTTGTTCTGGGCTGGCAGATGAGTGACATGACCTGAAGTATTGGAATAACTCCAATCAAAAACACTTTGTAGCTGAACATAAATATTAATATTATGAAAAGTGACCTAGAACGTTGAAAAGTAAGAGCACTTATTCCGTAAAGCATGGTTATAGATTTTAAAGAGCTTTTACTGGCAAAAAATGTTGACGTTTAAATCTTTAAATTTAATATTCTTAGATTGCTGCAGATGAAAATGGGTCGAAAGGCTATGGATTTGTCCACTTTGAAACGGAGGAAGCTGCAAACCACGCTATTGATAAAGTCAACGGCATGTTGTTGAATGACAAGAAAGTGTAAGTTGCTTGTTGCTGTTAATATGCCCAGCAGTATAACATATGGCGAAAGACCCTAATGCACAACAAATTCAACCTAAAGGGCATCCGTTTTCAGTAATTTAATAAATTTACATTGTGAATTTGGAAATATGACTTAAATTTTTCAGAATTTTCCACTCTGAACTTCATTAAAACAGGATTGTTTCTACGCTTCTTACCATTTGCAAAACATGAAGTTTGTTTACTGGTAAAGCGGGTTGAATTTGAGGCTTCGGCATAAAGAAATCTTTCACCCATTTAGGCTGACTACCTGTCGTAGGTGAACTAACAACCTCTAGTAATACCTCCCCCAAACAAACCTAATGTTTCTGTTTGGCACCAGACACTAAGTAACTGATCTTGAAGACTTGTGTTTTTAACATTTAATACCCCTCTGAAACCAGATAAAACCTACAGTTTTGTCTTGATTTGTTGTATTTTATTACAATTTTCTTTGCAGGTTTGCTGGTCGATTTATGTCTAAAAAAGAAAGACTGGAAGTACTGGGGGACAAAGCCAAGAAATTCACTAACGTTTATGTGAAGAACTTTGATGAGGAATTGTCCGATACTAAAATGCTTGAACTCTTTGAACCCTTCGGAAAAGTTCTCAGTGCAAAGGTATGTTCACCCATCATTATACCTGGAAAAATAGATTCCTGAAATCCTTGATTTGGGGATATTTTGAATTAACGCAGTCTGAAATGTCCGGTATCGCATTTTGCGATAGAAAGAGCTGTCTACGATACATTCTTGATTTTGTAACGCTATTTATTGCTGTGCAAAGAAACATTTCAAAAACAGCATGTATGCTTGTGCAAGCTGGTAATTCATTACTATCTTGTCAGCGTGAGTTTATCGTTTTAAAACAAGTGGAGGACTGCAGAGCTGTTATATATATATATATATATATCCAAGGGAAGTAACTCTTTTTATACGGTCCAATCTTGTTGAACATTGAGCAGACATTTTATTTGTTTATTTCGAAAGTAAGCAAAGAAACTGTTGCTAATTGGGTAAAATTACACCCTTTGATAAAATACTTTGTTCATTATGGAAACTAAGTTGAACAAAACTACTGCTAGATTTGTAGACAAAGGTGATGCTGTCAAATATTGCCCAAATTTTCCATCAATATTTATTTTTAATTTTGAATTTATACCATTGGTCCTATCTGAAATTCTTTTTGTAAATTGTACACTTTCTTTTTACGAAACCAATTGCCTAATTAAAAAAAAAGTGTTAATGCTTTTCCCCCCTCAATATGATGATAGCCATAAGATAAGTGAAATATTCTTGAGTGGCCAAAAACCAGTGTTTATGAACAGTTAATTAAAAGTGAGAATAAACACCCTTTTCCAAATCAATGGTTTTAATGCATGAAATAGATTATTTATAACTAAGATTTATAAATAAATATCTACAGTAAAAAATTATATTGGGTTATCTTATAAATTTGAAAAAAAAATGTTCAATTTTCCTTCATAAACATCAAGTAGTTAAAAAAAAAAACTGCTGCATGGGCCATTGCTTCACAACTCATTTTGCATAGCAATTTACATTTTTTGCTACTCAAAAAATTTGACAACACTTCGGACCCTTAAACGTATGGAATCTTCTGGAGGTTTTAAGATTTCACTTAGGAATTTTGACATTTTTTTATTCTTCTTAGGGCAGGTATGTATGCAATTACAAGATATTTTTTTGTTGATTTTCAACCATAGAATTTTTTTGTCCATTCTCATCTTGTATGTCAAATTGTCTCTGGTTAATGGTGATTATATGTGCTAAAATTAAAAGTATAAACAAAGTGGTTAGATCATGTTTACCCTTGATTTTAGTTTGTGGGGTAAACTAATCAAATTTCCCTCAAACCCCTGAATGTGTCATTGAGTGCCAATCAATTGCTTTTAAAAGGGTCTTTTTGTGGAGGTAAGGCTTTTGTGCCCTGGTATTCTGTGAGCTTTGGGACATCAGGTTGCCGATTTGTTGTCCTATTTTTCGTCCCGTAAAACGTATTTTTGCCAGCATCGTTTAGGATGGTTTCCGTCGCCCATTGGGCTGGCCTACCGTCATGGTGTTACTGTTAGCCAGAAATCAAAAAGAGGGTGTCTCAAATCACGATTTTCACAGAAACAGGAAGGCCAGCCATTTTTCCTCGTATGCCTCCAGTAGAGCTTTTGATCTCGCCGGGTTCATGGCCTTGTATGGAATGAGTTAAGATTTTGAATAGTTGATAGGGGCGGGGCTAATTAACCTTTTGACTTGGTGTAGCTTGGGTACATCTTAGGTGGCTCAGTTATGACAGCTGATTGACACATCCACATAATACTATTCTGACAAAATAAAGTTTTTATTTTTTTTATTTATTATTAAACTCTCCTTCAACCTACAAATTTGATGTTGGAATTTTTGGAAAGCCTCTAACTTGTACTTCTTGAGGAATAATATCAATTTTTCATGAGATTCTGTGATAGTGCTAAATTTGAAACTTAAGAATATGTTGCTTTAGTCATTTTATTTGAATTTCAAACTGCTCAAATTTCAATCACCGCTCAAATTACTCGCTTATAATAATTTGCTTAGAATTGAAACACCGACAATTACAGGATTCGTACTCCGTATGTTCGTCCAAACAGACTGGGCAAAGTCGCCATAATTAAACTAGCCTTGTATAATTTTGTTTGTTAATTTTCAGGTGATGTTTTCTGATGATGGCGACTCTAGAGGGTTTGGATTTGTCAGTTATGAAGATCCTGAGGCAGCAGAAAAGGTACGTGTTGTCTGAATGTTATTTCTTGCATGAGCAGTTTCTTCAAACAAACCAGGGGGAGATATTTTGAAAATAATGCGTGTCTAATGTAGGATTTGTAGACGTTTGTGAGAAATTTTTGCAATTTATCCAGGGGAGGTAATAGATATCAATGTATAAACCAATAATAGAACACCATATCCTCTTGTTTTGGCTCAATGAGACCGCATGTACATTCCAATATATTCAAATTCAAAAGTATCTTGTTGGCAGTAAATGCAAAATTATTTATCGTTTAAACACATTGCTCATAATAATTGGATTAACAGTTAATGTCTTGGTCTATAATATAAGGGATAGTTTTTATACGTCCATCCGGTTGCTTCAATCCGTTTCTGCCTTTCTGGATCAGAACTCCAAATATAGACCTATCTTTATGCAACTTGGTGAACATATTCACTATCAACTGCAGTTGTGCCTTTTTGCTATTACAGATTCACCATTTTTATTTTACTTCTGTGGATACAAAGTTGGACTTTGTCATAATCAGAGGTGAATTTTGTTTCCGGAGCATAAACTAGAAGGCCTATCTTTATGAAACTTGGTGAACATGTTCACGAACTGTAGTTGTGCCTTTTGGTATTACAGATTCACCATTTATGCTGTATAAAAAAATCCATAGTACGATTGGTATCTAAATTGATTTCCCTGTTTTCACATACTTTCTTAGAAGATGACATGTTGTGTACCATAGTTTGACCTGTCTTTGGTTACCATGGCTACCATATGTTCATTAAGGGTCTATATTCCACCTCACGAGCGCGTTTGTTGGGTTTACTAAAACTTTTTTTCTATTTTGATATAAAACAAGTGGCTTCCATTAGGATATCATCGACTAGATTAAGGTTCTGTGGAGGTGCACCCTATTAGAGGAGACGTGACTATCCTTTATTGAATAAGATAATGTGCCCATTGTTAACCTATTTTTTCTGTAATATTTGAAATCGAGTTTAGTACACAAGGCTAATGTCGGAAGGGGGATTGTTTAGAGCTTTCAGTGCCGTTGTGCTATAGACATATTTTTACATAGCTTAAGCAAGCCAATTTGGGGTTCGTTTCACAAAGCGATCTTAGCTTACGTTGAACGTAACTACCATGACAACACAATGCCTTTAGTACTGGTCGCTATGGTATTTACGTTGAACGTAGCCTAAGATCACTTTGTGAGACGGGGCCCCTGGTGTTTTTATGTCTAAAACTGACTTTAATCTTTATTTTATTATCATATAGGCTGTTATGGATCTAAATGGGAAAGATATCAATGGTAGAATTCTGTTTGCTGGGAGAGCTCAAAAGAAAGCTGAACGTCAATCGGACCTTAAAGAAAAGTTTGATCGATTGAAAATGGAGCGGGCTAATCGTTACCAAGGTGTTAACTTGTACGTTAAGAACCTTGATGATACAATAGACGACGAGAGACTGAGAAAGGAGTTCTCTCATTTTGGAACTATCACTAGTGCCAAGGTTAGTTTTACATGTGTAGCTTCCTGTGGCCTGGAGCTCTCTGGCCACAAACACTTGTCATCCCTGTGATCATGTGAAAACTAGTTAAAATTAGACAAATTTCCTGTAGGTACAGAGGTAACGGGTGTCTTTGTTTTTTACATGGCGCTTTTCTGGCAAGTTTTTTTTTTTTTATAAAACCCAATTAAAGTCATTGAATTTTGTACAACATAAAGTTTTGTAAATGAATAATTAAGTTTGAGCTTCCTGTGGCCTGGTGCTGTCTGAGCTAAGAAGCATCCATAAGTTGATTTATTGTTTCCTGTTTTTAGTCGTGCAAATGACCGGGGGTGGTTTCCTGCCAGTCCTACCTTACCCAATCAATCTAGTAACCAACTGCTATTTACTTTTACAGGTAATGGGAGAAGGTGGTCGTTCCAAGGGGTTTGGATTTGTTTGCTTTAGTTCTCCTGAAGAAGCTACTAAAGCGGTAACGGAGATGAACGGTAAAATACTTGTATCAAAACCCCTGTACGTGGCACTGGCTCAGCGTAAAGAGGACAGGAAAGCTCATCTGGCGTCGCAGTACCTACAGCGATTAACTCAAATGAGACAACCTCAGGTAAGTTTCCAAAATTCAGTGAGTGTGAAAGTGGATTTGAAATAAAGTTCAGAGAAAAACTAACAAAGGACATGTTTTTTCAAAGAAGGAATTGGTTGGATACAACACTGTCAGAATATTAACTTTCTTTGCACTCATTTGTATAAAAAGGCTGATCAAATGTGGGAAAGCTGGCAAAGCTTTTGTTCTACTAGCAGTGAGATTTGAATACAATGATTAGTGGTTGCACGAGTTGGCATAGCCCGAGCTGTTTATGTAGAAGCTACCAGAACTGTTAACCAGATTTACAATTGTGTAAGTTCATTCATTGGATGTATGCCACTTAACAATTTTCTATTCTTGACGCACATACATGACGTCCGTACATTTCAATTGTCTATAGAATCTGTTCTAAGTTTTTCATGTTTTTTTTCAGATGGGTCCGATTTTCCCTCCCTCAGCCTCTGGGTACTACGTACCGACGATGGCACCACAGAGGAATTACTTTAACCCGAACCAAATCCCTCAAGTGCGCAGCACCCCTCGCTGGCACACCCCTGTGCGACCTTCCATGCAGGCAACCGCAGGTAAACTATAATCTATATATGCAGTTTTAAACCTTGGGTACTTAACATGTTTAACTGTTGCAAGATAAGTTTTATGAGCTTAAATTTTAGTGTTTTTTTTATTTCTTTAAACTACTGCCAAAACATCTTACTATTTGCTGATAAAGCCAAGTCTGTTTCAATTTCAAGTTGAAAATTGAGTTGAAATTTTATATTTATTTTTTTACTATTTCAGGTTACCCAGTACCTGCAGGACCCGGGGTGCGAGGTGTACGCCCCAATACCCCACAGAACATCCGGCCAGCTGTGAGTGCTCGCCCAATCACAGGGCAGACTCCTCCGAGAATGGCTGGATTCCAAGCAGCACGCCCTGCCGGTATTCCTCAACCAGGTGGTCGCCCTACCTACAAATACAACCCGACGATGCGCAATCCTCAACAGGCTCCCGTTATCCAGAGACAGGCTTTGCAACAGGTATGGCTGTGATCAAAATGTTTGCTCTCTGAACAAACTAGCACCAGGAACTGGCTATTATAATATCCTGCTTTGTCCTTAACTTGTTGCCAGAGGTTTGTTGTGGATGGTTTCTTTCATTAGACCTTCCTCCTTAGTAATCCCTTCTGTGGGGTAGTCTTTGCCTGTTTCCCCAAACTCTACAATAGTTGTAGGGTTTTTTCCAAAAAAAATTGGCAATAGTTGTCCATTGCAAATGAAAACGTCTTAAATCATAAAACCTTACCAAATAAGTGAAGAAATCTACTTATCTTCCTAAAAGCACCGTTTTTGCGAGTTTCAAACTGCATCGATGGCCGTCAAATGGAAGTACATCAAAAACCAATACTTTGTGGGTGAGGTGGAAACATTTTCATGGTTGTTTTCATCTCAATAATGTGTGGTACATTTTCTTAATCCCTTTCATAACCCATATCAAGGCCAGTACATTTAAGCTTTATGCGCTCATTCTCAAGACCTGAGGATCATCCTCTTTAACTGACCGTTCCTTATTGTTAATGGTTGCCATCCTGAAGGGAAATACCCTTGAGCAGAACGATAACGACGGGATGCAATTTGTTCATCCATTGAATCCTGCATTGTTTGGGTGGGAGCCTCCCGTGCTCTGAACTGAGGTACTGGATGCCACTTGTCATGTTATATAAATGTCCTGCCTTGCATGTTGCCAGCGTCCTCTATGGTGGTACCCTTAAGCGATTGTCCTGGCATGCTGCCATATAAGTGAAATAACTGTATGGTTCAATGGATTGTATGGATTTGTACCCCAATCAAATAAACAATCTTTTCACCCTCTAGTTTGGCATAACCTCGTGCGAGTGAAATAATCAAGGACCATTTAATACCCTGTCTTGTAACAGTCAATTTACGAGCTAATGGTGTTGTGATTTTTCTTTGTACAGGTGCCAGCCGAGCAAGCCGTGTTGATCCAGGGCCAGGAGCCTCTCACCTCCAACATGTTAGCAAACGCCCCTCCTCGCGAGCAGAAACAGATGTTGGGAGAGCGTCTCTTCCCGCTTATCCAGTCGATGCACAGCGAGCTGGCGGGTAAAATTACGGGCATGTTGCTGGAGATTGACAATGCTGAGCTCCTCCACATGTTGGAGTCTCGTGAGCCCCTTCGCGCTAAGGTCAGTTTATCACCTTTAAACAAAAGTTATGCTCTGGAGATTGTGTTTGAATATCCTGAAGATACAAATCTCGATTTTGATTTTTTTTTTTTGTATTCTAATTATAACCCCAATCAGGAGTTTGAATGGTGAAATGTTTATCTGCAACCTTACAGCCTGTCCTTAATTAACATCAATCATTTGTTCACTTGATAATAGACACAGGACAAGTTGCTTATGTATATTGTTGTCTTTGAATCACCAGGTATTTACATACTACAGGGAAAACTTATCTGCTGGCTTGCTCTACTTTAATTAATGACATTTGCGAGGCCAACTACATGTATACTTGGCTCGATCTTCAAATGGGATCGATTTAAAATAATTTAAAGCAAAGCTTAAACTAAAAGTAACAATACATTCTAGTTGCACATCAATTGAAAAAAAATTCTTTGTTTCTCAGGTTGAAGAAGCTGTGGCTGTGTTGCAAGCTCACCAGGCCAAGGAAACCGCCACTGCTACCACCAAGAAAGAGTAGAGAAACCCCGATTTTTACGGGGAAGATAGCCCTACTCATCGAAACCCCTAAGGGTAGCGCTTTTTGCGGAAAAATCTTTTTTTTTTAGACATAACCGACAACTACAGAATTGCTACAATCGCTGTTTTTGAAAAGGCTTTTTTCTTTTCTTTTTTTTGTATTTAGGTACTTTTTATTTTTATTGTTATATTTTTATTTGGGAAGGTAATGGTTCTGTGGGGTTAATGTAACGAAAGTATTATTTGGAATGATGCTCGAGACCTTTCCAACCTTATATTTTTTCTCCTTTTTTTCAAGATAAACAAACCACTTGACAAACTTAAAACTTAAACACCTAACTCAGCCCAATTCTATAAATTTCTGTGTTTGATGAAAGTCAACCCAAAAAAAATGCAAAACTTTGAAAAAATTAAAGCAAACCATAAAAAAAAAAAAATTTAAAAACCCAAATTTGAAAAAGTACAAAATGGAACTGAAATAGGTTGAAGAACATCAGTATCTGTCGATAAATAACAAAAAAAATAGACTTCGTCACCCAAAAAATCGTACAAAATTTAAAATAATTGTGTAACCAGTAGTGAAGCAGAAACCGCCTTTTGGCAAAACTCAAGCTAAGTTAATCTAAGAACTAAAGGGACTTTTTTTTTCTTTTCAATTTGATTGGATACGTGATGTATCTGAAAATCTATAAGTGTTCTACTTTCCAGTTTGTATTAAAGTTAAAATAAAACGAAATTCAGTTCCAATGCCTTGTCTGTGTTTGTGTTTTTATAACTAGTTAATTATAAAGAACGATTGCCTACCGTTTAACGCAGTTGATTTTGGATGTTCAGTCGTCGAACACATTTAATCCTCTTGCTTCACTCGGAATCCTCTGCTAACGATATTTACATGTACAAAACTATCTCTAGTCGGTGATAAAAAGGGGCAGGTTTGACCGTGGTGGCCCCAGAGGCAGTCGAAAGAAATTTAGTCCTGTCCTATTTGTCGTTTGAGGGTGAGCCTGAGGGCGAGGTCGTTTACATGGCTGTCTGTAAAAGAACTGATCTCGAGAGTTTGAAGATGGAATGACTAATAGAGTGTTTTGATTGGATAATGGCCATCTCTGGTAAACCTCGATTTATCCGCCGCTGTTGATGTGTCTGCGGGCATGGAATGTGCTGCAACTGGACTGTCAGGTGTCCTCCGTAGAGGACAAGCATATATGGGCTACCACAAACCGGAACCGTGAACTTGTAAACAATTGTTGGATTAGCTTTTATAATCAAGTGGACCGTGAATTATCGTTTACAAAATATCTGATTTAATCGAGTTGGTAATTGGATTATCTTTGTGGTGGTTCCAGATATGACCTAATGTTGTTGACCTAATACCATAGGCTATGGTATTGACCCAGATATTTGAGAGGTCGACTTGCTTGGTTCTGCACGGTTATCGAGGACCCTCGGACTAAATAAATAATTTAAACCAGACGTTTGCTGAAGACGTTCCAACTAAAGAGCGTTTTAACGCTATTTCCCACCTAACGACCGGTTTTTGGGACTTAGTTTAACTTCCAATAGATTTATGTTAGTCGTTGCACTAGATCTGTAAGATCAGACCTTAACATGAATATCGGTATTTCGTTCTATTTGCATGGGTTGGTGAACTCTATCGAAATTAGTATTTTTCGATCTGGATCCATAAACCCACTAAATGCCCTATATAGTATAAGCATCGTCATTAATCGGACAAGAATTTATTACCCTGGGTATGTTAAGATTCTTCTCTGTACCGGGGGACTCGTTTCATGAATTGATATCATCTTTTATGACCGTTATTACCAATACGGCACTATATATTCAGTTCTATTCTAGTCGAGGTGAAGTTCACCTGATGCCAAGATCGTTTTGTAATACAGCGTCTTTAATTTGTTGTCTCGTTAAAAATGTATATACACTAGTGTCCAAAAGAAACGATACCAACTTGTTTTCAAAATATTTTGTTACGAATTGATTTTTGTAATA
>JAVFBZ010144207.1:0-42559 GCA_032466195.1 Katharina tunicata | reverse complement strand
AGTAGTTCATTCAGAATTAAACAAGGTTCACATGGAAACCTCCAGAACAAACTATAACATTCCTAATTAAGTGCACATCCGTTCTCTGGAGTCAGTAAAATCACATGTTAATGGGCACGTATTTATAGGCTTTTTCTCTGAAATAACCATTAAACTTTGCTTTGTTTTTATTTTTAGGGGTGTCCGCCTTTTTGTTTTGGAAAATGGGAGAACGAAGATTAAGACAAATGTATTTAACAGTAATTTCTAAAGTAACTGATTGATATAAAAATAACACAACAGCGGGTGCTTCACAGAGTATTTGTCATCGTCTTATTGTTATTATTAAAGAGACTATAAACAATCGTTGAAAACATTAACATATCTTGTGTTCTTTTTTATTTGAACAAGTTGGTTTGTTGTTTTTCTTTTAAATGCAAGCATTTGCACGTGGAACCTGACGTCGATCCGCTACGGCAATGAAGCAAAACCAATGAATAATTTAAAGTGCTTTTAATGAAGAGCTGTCTAAATTTACAGCGGAGTGCTTTCCACGGTTTATGGATTTGTAAATTGTATTTGTATATTCAAACGTGAACTAATTCTGTTAAGGAGAAAAAGAAAACAATAATTAAACTGATTCTAATTTATGCAAAACAACTGGTTCGTTAAGAGAGGAAGTATGTTTGCGGAAATAAACGACATGAACAGTTTGAAGTTTAAGGTTATTATAAAAAAATGATAGGTTTAATAAAAGCAACTAAAGGTGTAACTTTACATGTCTTGACTTTTAACCAGACAATTACAATTGAAGTTAAGATAAATATTTATTTCCGCAAAAGCCAGGAGCAAGAAAAGGCGGACCTAATTAAAAGGAAAACCACAGGTAAATTATATAAAGGCTACGATGGGTTGGATTTTCAATTGAAGATCAAGTTGAACCCCACATCTTCTCAGTGACTTCAATACGGTTATGATGGAAACTTACCATACGTTGGTTTTTATTCTTTATTCAAGGCGACTAAAACATCCTCTTTTACAGATGTTTCACCATTTGATGACGAGTTCCGAATTTAGCTAGTTTTATTCTAGAATCATGAGATGGGTGAGGGATTTCTACTCACGAAACCCCAGAAATCGGGCCTGGCTAAGGGGAGTATGCTTTGGGCGTTCATCCATGCAGCCATACCTAGCACTGCGTGAACAGTATGATTCTAACGGAACTAAAACTGAAGTGACTTCACCTTATGTGGTTGTGTTAGTCACTGCCTTCGGTTGGAATACACCTTCTTGATATAAGTGAGATACCCTAAGCACGACGTTAATCATCGCATCATGGAAAACTATATCGTTGTTGCCTTTGGATTTGATCACTATTAGATCATTAGGCTGATGAACGATTGTGGATGTTTCCCTTTTTGCCGTTTGTCTTAATCATATACCAAACGTGTTATACAGAGGCACTGATATTAGGTCAGTTCACTTCAATAAACTTCAAGAAATGATTTGTTGTCCCTTTATGGTAATGTTCAGTATTTAGTGCATGAAGCTGTCCAAAAACTTGTTTATTTATAATATCGATGTAAACTTAATAAACCATATTGGACAAACAATGACGATCAACTTATACTTTCGTCCTGTTTATTCAATATTATGTGTAATATAAGAAGCCACTTCATACCAGTATCTATCGATTAAGACTTAAACACTGTGGAACAACAAAAATATATATATTCTTTGAATCGGTTCAAACGAGTTTGAGTAATATATCTGATATGCAAGAAACTATATTTTTACGTGACATAGTTCAAGTTCAGTTCAAGTTTATTTCACCCTAGCATTATATACTTCTCGTGACAAAATAATGCATGTACATTGTATTGGAATACGTAAGAGTACAGAGAATTGTGTGTATTACAGGTTAGGCTCTCATTAGCAAATATTTTCTTAGCAGTTGTGCATTGTGCAGAAATCGTGCTAGGTTTATAATTATTGACACCGAACTTTTTGACATTAATAGAACACATTTAAACATACTTGGTCTCTTCCAGTAATATGGTTTGATGAATTTTTGTCTTAACTCAATGTATACATAATAAGAAAATGGTATTCACCTTCAATTTCATTTAAATGACATAGACTACATAAACGTTGTTGTGCAGCTATTCCCTCATATCTTCCAGTTCAATGTTTAACTGATGGGCGGACATTCGGAATGCGCACAAAGCTCTTCCTGTGTTTTGAGTTTGTCATATTATCAAGATACAGCTCTTCATTGAATTCATGTTTGAACAAAGAGTAAAACCTTAATTTAGATGAACTTTGAATATCATAGTTTCAATTTTCTAAGTAGATATATTTTACACTTTGTTCAAATATTTTCAAGAAGGATGTTACTTTTACTGAATCCGGATAATCCCACACGACATTAAAGGCTGATTAATCGATGTTAAGCTTTCTAAACGATTCGCTAAATAGTTCTTCATCTTTAGGCTTGAGCTCCGCGTTGACACCATACCCGGAACTGGAAAGCTTCAGAATATAATCCCTGACTTCCGGTTGCTGCATAACTTTGATCTGTCGCTCTGTAAAACACCATATGAGATTAAGATTATAGTTGGACTAAGTTGGTTATTACACTGATAATAGCAGTGGATCCACATCACATTACGGATTCACAGTTCTCGTATATTTAGGATTATAGAATTATCATAGTCAACCCCTCAAAACCCCCTGGGGTGGAGAGGGGAGAGGGGAGTGGTATGAATTTCGCCATAGCGCTTGGGAAACGCTTTTTTCAAAAATATAATAACACTACATTCTTCGATGTCAATAAATTTGAGTGAAATTACTTCTTCTTAGCAAGTGAGATTGTAAGGTCTCAAGGAAAATCCTGTAGATATAATCTTACCAGTACAATCCTGCAGAGTTCCGATATGCTTTCCTTTGGAATCATCAGGGCGGTAGTCGTCTGGTAGATAACAGTGGTCGAGATCCTTATATATGGAAGATAAATTCTTTCCGTGGAAGTGAAGCTTTAAGCAGAAAGAGAAAAAGACCCATTGGTAACAATAATGTCCGACTGTGATACTAGCTCTATTGGCCCTCTTTGCCAAGTCAACAACGAACTTTCTCTGATTGTCAGAGGTAATATGGGTTACCTTTCGTTGGCCATCCAAACAGACAAACATTCAAGCAAATGTATCATGGGTTGATACAGGTTGCAAAATAAATAGATCTTGCAAGTAGACCTTACAAATACCAATTATACATGTTAAATAGTATTTTTGATAATTTGAACTCTAACATCTTCCATTTAGCAGAATAACGTTGTAACGTAAATAAATATAACACCTTACCCTTTTTCTAAGTTTTTCAGGCATCAGCGGCTGGACAATAGTGAAGACGACATCAAACACTGGGTTGGTGTTGTAATAATGTACACTTTTGTATCGTGCCACAAAACCATTCTAAAATTAAATACAAAAACAGTTGATTAAGACTTAAGAATGTGGTTTGATCTTAAGTACATCGAATATAAACTATTTTTGCTTAAAAAACAAAGATGCAGCAAGACCTGTCCACAATGTTTACGTACAAAATGCACTATTCCAAAATTCTGCTTAAAACAGTAACAAACAAAAATCAAACATAAGTACAAACATGCGATTATAGTCACACAAATACAAACAAATAAAAACTAAACACCAGATAGTCAGATACCATCGAAGCCATCGTTTAATAAACTATTTTTTAAAAAACCTAAATCGTCATAACCTGTTAAGGTAAGATACTGTTCCACACAGGATCCACACCAAGAAACACACAAAAAATCCTTACTAGCCATGCGTCCATTGACTTTTTTATGTTGTCCATTCCGAAGAAAGCCTGAGTCTTCAAATCAAAATTGGTACAATCTTGAATTAAAACGTTGCCGTTTACCACCTTGTTTTCATCCAGGAAAGAATAGTCCACAACCGCCATGCATGCCCGCATCATGTCATCAAAGGCTATTTTACCAGATGTGTCAATAGCACCTGGAGCAAAGACAAATATACTGTGTTGTTAAGAACATAAAATCGTTAGTGTAAAGAGCAGAAAACGTAACCTGATTCTAGGTATGGCCTCAAATTATAGAGGATACCTTTAATTGCGGAGAGTAACTTTCAAGAGAAAATGTAAATATTCCAGTATTTTACGTAATAATATATTTATAAATGTAGGCAGAGCAAATTTGTTCACCTCCACCTGGAGTTGAACTCGGGTCTCTGGCGTGCAGGGCCAGTGCCCTAACCGACTGAGCTACAATGGCTCACGGCAGAACGACCGAATTTTACATAGTAATATACAGTAAGCATATAAGATTACTATATTATAGGATTTTTAAGACCGTCCCGTTTACCAGCACATTGTGTAAACGTAATATGGTGGTATACGAAGTTTTGTGCTTCATTTTACCACGGTATAAATAATTCAATTTTAGGATAAGAAAACCAGTCAGAGTAACGAATACGGTATGTAACAAACACTGACCTGGTCTGATGATCCAGATGGCTCTTCCTTCAGCGTCTCTGTCCGGTAATATTATCATATTTCTGGTAAAATCCAAGTACGAATTATATTTATTTCAAAGGTAACTCCCAATAAGTCGTTTTAATACATTTGGTTTTCCGTATTTAGGATACTTATGAGCCATTGTTATATTCCGTATCCTTTTTCAAAACTATGTTCGTATAATAATAGTCACATATCAACAAATAATGGGGCCGCGCTGCGGCTCCGTGGTTGAGCGTTGGACTAAGGAACCCCCCTTCGACCCGGAATAGCTTCGATCCCCCTGTGGACCGTATGTATATGAGGGAAGTTTTTCGGTGGCTGCGGAGTTCGCCGGGTGGTTTTTGGGATGTTTCTTTCCGGTTTCCCACCATGCACCGGCAACACAAATTTGTAAGTCGTCATATAGGTGAAATGCTCTTGACTACGACTCTTAAACACCAATCAAACAAACAAACAAAACCTTTCTTTTTTTATATTTTGTGTCATCACAGTATCACAGGAGTTCTAGATACTTTCTCAAGAAATAGAAGTTTGAGACTTTCCCGTAAATTCATACGACCCTTGTACCAATTAAATGTTATTTATTTCAACGTGACTGACTTAATTTATTAATACACTGCCAAACTTGTAAGACTCGAAGTAATCAGAATTTGTTGAAAACCACTAATTTTCGGTGCGTATGTTTAAGAAGCTAAAACTAGAAAAATATCATAGTATATTTACCCTGCTGCAAGAATATATAATGACTATCCTCTCTAGAATCTATATTGATTCAAAAGTTTTATATTAACTATTCAGTTATGAATTTATTGCACTGTAGTAATATATTATAAGATCCATACGTAGACTACAATGATAGGCTCGTGCCGGTTGGTAGGTTTTGTCAGGGATGATAAAACAGCCATGATCTAAAATTTATATAAACTATACATTTCTGATATGGCACAATACAAGTAAGCATTTTCTTTAAGTTTATACACTTTCCCATTAAATATTCATCTGCTGCATTTAAAAACTTACCCCTGTTTTAAACTCTCTACGATTTTTTCGTCTTTCGTATCGATGTTTTCAAACCACTGCTTATAACGCGTCCTGATAGACCAGAACTTGACCATTTTTTTCCTGGCAGCTAACTGAGCAAATTTCGACACACGGAGAAAAGCCAGAAGGAATTGTGTATCTGTAAGAATACAAACGACCGATTAATTCGAATAAAAGTCACGAAACATATTCGAAGTTTACTTGATTCAATGTGAATTATTGCCACATAATAAGATAAGTTATAGCTGATCGAATTTTTCAGTTAAATTCGAAATCTTTATTTTGCCAAACGAACTCAATTCCCGTTTACTGTCAGTAAATACCACAAACCTGAAAGACTTTTAATCACCTTTAATGCAATATCAACATAATTTAGCCTGTTTATTTTCTTTCGTTTTGGGTGGCGCTTTGGGTCAGGGTGCATTGAATTGCTGAGACCACTCTATATACACCATATATGAGACTGACTGGCTGCTATGCAATAGTCAGATTGATTATCTGGTGTTTAACGCCGTTCTAAAGAGTATTTCTCTGATATGACGCCGGTGTCTTCCAACAGTGACAACTCAATATCAAATACTGTGCAGTCAATTTAAATGACAGCTCTGTTGGAAAGATAATGTCCCTCATGTTTATATAAGGACGTGTGAATGTAGGCTTGTAACAATATACTGCCCTAAGGACGAGGGCAACGGTGATGACTTTTACTAGGTTTCCATCCATCATCAGAAATATGAATAAAAACAAAGGCCCTGAGCGTGTATGCTCTCAGTCCCATTTAAAAGGAAAACATTGCTAGAAAATTTCGGTGTCAAATCTGCAATTAGCCATTTTAACTGAAACCCAAGTTGACGTTGAGAATACATGTTAAAGAGAACAAGACGACTACCTACATGTCTGTTCCTGGTCGCGAGCTATATTGTCATCTAATACTGAAGTAAACAATTTAAAAGTTATAATATTTTATATATTGATAGATTGCTTTTGTTTAACAGCGTACTCTACGGTATTTCACTTATATCACGGTGGTGTTTTCCAAAAGTTAACCGTGACCTTTACATAACCAGCAAAATGAAAGCTCCTCCAGTGTTAGTTCTATTGGAAGTTCATCCAGTGCTAAGCACGTCAACATGAATAGCATGCATCACAATTGAAAATAAGATGGCTACATACGACACGAGACCAACGAGAGACCTAGCGATGAGATTAGAGCCAGGCGTACACTTCCTTGTAAATGTATGATTAGAATACGGAGGCGTGTTATATGATAATTGTTCTGTCGTCTTGTCAGATCATAAGAAAAATGTTCAACAGCCTTGCTGTGTACAGGATTTTATTCCATAAAATAATAAACAGACACCTTATTTTCTAGAATTAATTTTCCAAAGAAACACTGCAGAGACTTAAACATACTACGAAATCGCAACAGTTTTCGACTATTTAAATGCTGGCTAAGCGTACTTTCCACATTTTTCTCTCTAAGACGACAAGAAAAATTAAGTGACAGGTAAACTATAAGTATTGAACAACGTTGGTATAAATATGTTAGTTTATTATAAAAAAACATATACAGTATGTTACCTGTGGGACTCTTCAACCATGAACTATTGACCTCTACCCATTTACGGAGAGTGCTCACCGCCTCATCTCGATTTTTGGGATCCTCTCCCAACTCTTCCAAGGCCTTTTTCTGACTGGCTTTGTCCAAGTTACACTCGTACTTTTCCGGGCTAGACATCTTGCTAAAATGGTGAAGAAAAATTGGTGTCCTATTATTGTATAGTCTTATATTGTTCATCGCACCATTTTTATATTGATTCTATTTGGCTATGCAACGAACTATAAATCTTAAGCATGGTTAGTGCTGTATGGTGTCAAAGGTCAATGTATAATATGGGGTGAGTGATTGTGTCTGAAATTTAGCCACTAGTCTTTATTTAAAAAACAGGACAATTTATACAATATATAGAAAGTTCTACCAGATATAATGACGTCTGACAGTGTCCACGTTTTAATGGTGTTTATTAAGTGCGTCAGCCAATCTAATACCTCCATCAGTTTAACTAATAATAATGGTCTAAACTTTGTGGTTTGTTTGCATTTATATGGGGTTCTTATACGAAAATTTCCTCCACCCAACAAGAATAATTTCATTTACGAATATAAAGAAATGTATTGTTTGACCATTGTTATCATATGTTTAATGTAAAACAATTATTTCTGTTGGCTTATGTACTTTCGTCATATTTGTAGTGCTGGCCTAATGTTTGTTTATTACAGTATTCCTTCATTTGGTGAACTATTGATGAAATCTGTATTTGTGCTGAGACAAAAACTATAGTCTGAGAATCGGATTATGCAAACTGTTACGCACAGTGACATATCCTTTTCTTCCAGAATTATGTCTGAATGGCGGTCACTCTTGTACCTTAGGTACATTATATCAGAAATTGTTTATTTATGTATCACATCTGTATATTATTCTTTATAATTGTGACTGTTGTTTTTTGTGGCGGTCATGTTGGGCATTCAGGAATTTATCAAAACGAAATGATATTTGTTTCCTCCTTTTTTAGAGAGTGATCGAATCACAAAGTGTCATGAAGTTGATTATGTAACACGCATAACAAGTTCCAAATGTCCCCCTAAAATAGGACTGTTAAAAAAGGCAGCTCAATATGTTGTTTATTTTTTGGAGATCTAGAGAATTAAGGAAGAACATATCACTTAACCAATTTACATCGAGCCTATGAAATATTGAAACTTGCAATCGGTTTGTCACTTGGCAAAAGTATGTCTGCATGCCTAAAACACGTGCAGTACTCAACATGAGTATGTGATTCAAGTGACCCGGGTCTTCTATCTAAAACCTGACACGTTGCGGCAGGCGTTTTCTTTGGTTATGCGGTGGCCCGGAACAGACTGCTGGGTCAGTTATACGATCACAAAGTCACAGTATGGGTGTGTGCAGAGACATGACAGTAATAAGTAATAGCGCTACATAAAATGGTAACTTTAATAGGACGTGAATTCCAGAGACCAGGGATTAAACAGCCGCGTATAACGATAGAACTGTTTGACAATATGTATCTTAGTTCAAGTCAAAATGAAACATTTAATACATAAATTAACTATTAAAGTGTCGAATATATACTGTATTATATGACGTAGGTTTTGTACAATCCACGAGAAAGTCTGCATCCAATGAATATAATCACACAATATTGGGTTGTTCAAAGCATATACGGCAAAGTAGTATCGGAAAAAAAAAATCGAACTGGCGGTAAATAAAAAATAAATGAACATTTTTAAATTTAAATGGAAAGCATGATAACTATTGTTTTTAATTATAGTTTAGATATCCTAAACAATACTCAAGGCTGATACAAAAATACATTTACGATAACACAAATAACATTATACCATTTACTGGACAGTATGCGAGATTCTGGTCCAGTAAGTAACGTTAAATGGACAGAGGACTTGACGCTAGTAAACTGCGATAAATATCTGAACAGGATGCATGACACTGTCCAGTTAAGATACATTTATAATAACAAATAAAGCTACATGTATTCTGAACAGTATGCGTTCCACTGATATAAAATAATAACTGGATGGAATGCGTGACCCCCCTAAATGAATTGAAAATTTCTGGACACTTTCTGGCTCAAGGGTATTTCACTTATATGAGGGCTGTGTAATCCAACAGTAGTCGGCGGTTCAAACACAACCCCACAATGTGAAGTCTCTCTTAATAGTGCTTTGCTGTTAGAAAGACAATGTTCTTCCAGTACTATAAAGTATGACAGAATGAATATAATCTGGAATCACACTGCCCTTAGCAAGAGGACTGTGCATGGGGAAATTGTAAATTTAAGTTCACGGTTACTACACATGTCGGATAAAAAAAACACAATTAGTGTATGGCATAGCATGTAAAACACTGAATGATAGTTAAAAGCTAATGTATAAACTGCACTATGTCAATAATTGAGGTACAGCATCGAAGATAACATACATGAATTATCCGTACTGGATTAATCGTATGTGCTTTGCTTGAGATGGCTGTGCAAATTGCTAAATAACTAACATAGCTCACACCTTGTATTTTATATAGTCCTTATACAGTTAACAATCCGTTTTAAACTTTGAAATATAAATTTAACTACGACCAAAACACGCTGAATAAAACAGAACAATTTAAACCAACCTCTACCCTGAAATCCTGTGTCTGAAAAATGTGCACGGTTATATCTTCTCGCCAAGTCACGTTTAAGGTTTATCCTATACGGGATCACCTGGGCTTTTACATTTAATGTAAAGAGAAATAAAACACATCACCTGACATCAGATAGGTAAGTATGTGTACTTTATCTTAGTTGTGCCATGCTTCAGTGCCACTATGATTCGGGTTAATTAGTCTAAAACCCTCCCCACAGACATATCGATATAAAAATGTCTTTCTCTACATTTATAAAAAATATATATGAATATTTTCAGAAAGGTAACTCATACACTAGGCACATAAATAAACGCCTGGGCTGGTATCTTATTCTAAACTAGTATATTGTCAACACAATAACTTCATTTAAAGAGCACACAGAACTAGAAACAGATATCGTCGATTTAGGTCATAGGTTACAGTCGAAAGAATATTGAAGAAAAAATACTATGTTTATATTATAAAAAGCCACAGCTATGAGTCAAGAAAAAAAGGATGGATTGAATTTTTTTGTAGGCAATATTCAGTCTCTAATTTGTTTTGTAATTATCTGAAGCAAACGGGGCGCACATTTTAAAATTGAAAGGAAATACATACATGTCATGATAAAGTTAGATGCTATAGGCACATAGTTCATCCCTTCTGCAGTACCGAACATACACTTCTCTTCTATTAATATTATTTTATCTTTACATTTTCCCATGCGTGCCTATCAATTATATTAGGGAACTTCGAGATAGTTTCTTAAGGCTTCTTATGAAATGTTGGTTATCACCAATGACGTCCTCTGGGTTTAACTTAAATTTACAATTCGGTTGTTAAGTTTTAGACGAGTAAAGAGATACTCCCCTGTTGACAACATTTTCAGAAAAAGCTACTGGGATAAACAGCCAATCATACAAAGACATACAACAGGCTAAAAACACAACCAGTCCAAAAACAAAAACAAACAAGTAAACTAATAATCAATAAACATACATTGAGGCTTCCAGACAATCAATATCTTGTACTTAATGTTATATTTTGCTACTTACCGGTAAACTGTCGAGATCGACTGCTCTCTCACAACGTGGCTTGACTATATGTTTGGAACCCCGTGCCAATGAAAGACTTGTGAAGAGGTTAGTAGTGCGTGAAGTCGTTTTTTTCTTATACACAGCAGCTTGTGTGTTTTCTCAGCCACAGATCTATCTTAGAGTGCAAATTGAACAATAAAAAAATGTCAAAGCAGTGGCTTCCAAACAATAGTGGAGTCAGTGCTTAAATAGAACGAGTTGGTTTGCGCCACAGACTAAAACAAAAACCAAACACCTCAATGTCACGTTTCATCTGAATTATGAGAGTTTAAAACTGAAAATAAAAGCATCAATCTTAATCAAATCGAGAACGCCATGAACGCCAGGGTGTCTAAATTAAACGATTGTTGATTTCAAGGCGAGCAAAAGACAATTGGTTTTATGAAAAATACAGATTTATTGAAGCGTAAATAACAAACAAATAAATAAACAGTTAATGTGAGTACATTGCTCTTTCAGTGTGCATCAATAAACCCAGACATTCCTCGAATTATTATTCACATTGCGTTATGACGGTTAACAAAATTTCAGAAAATGTTAAGAGTGTATCGTAAATTTATGATTTGCCAAGGAGTACTACGCTCCTACGCAGCGGTTGTTGATACATAACATCTCTTACAGTCCAGTACAGCAAGGTCTGTAGTAAATCCATGTATCGTAAGGAGTACTGGCAAAACGGAAAAGTATTTAGCAAGGGTTTGTGCCTCAGAACCACTTAACACGGACAAGGGCAAGTAGCCTTAGCAGTGAAATACCCTTGACATGACGTTAAGATTAGATACATGTATATGATTAAGAATTAGCTTAATTGTCTAATCAAAACCTTAAACTCAGAATTCAAATCGATTGACTTGGGCGTAAGTAATATATGCATATTTATTTAAAACAAGTCTACAAAGCGAGACATACCCCTGCAGCAAATACGAATCCTGTGGCTGCAGGCACAAATGTCGAGGTGTTGTGTTAATAATACCTGCCTCAAGACCTTGGCATTTGTGCTATGTGCATGTTTAAACAAATACGTATCATGTATTTATAAACTCACTTTTTAAGAAAACTATGGTAAAATTGAAAATTCCGGCTCCGTTATTGACTTGCGTAGTACTATCAGGTATATATTGCACAATTTTCAGAACAATCCTAACATTATTGACAGAGAAATAGTCCATTTAGTTAGTGTTACATCAACAACAAGAACAACAAAAGCTCTATCTGTTTTCAAACAGCTTGGTGCGTGTGTTCAACCCTAGCCTCTAGATATTCTCTTAATTTGATCACGAATCACAAGAACTTTTATTTTAGCATGTAGCGGTACATAAACTTAACCAACCGTACAGTATAATCCTTACCACATGTTAAATGAAGAGATTTGACCGTAATGCATATGAGACTTCAGCCAGGTACAACCAAGGCATTATGTGCTTCTCTCTGCTAGCTTTGTTATTATCCTCAATTGATCTATCTGCAAAATAACTCTATCGATCCTACCACAATAAAGGTTCATGTATATGAACTTATAGTTGGCTATGGTATTAAACTAATAATACACTATTTTAACTGAACAAAAAAAACGAGAGCACATTTTTTTACTTCAATCTTCCTCAGGCAAACCCAAAGGTTGCATTGGTGACGTGTATATCGGTAAAACAATGATCATCGTCATGTGGTTAATTGGTCGAATCAGCGACTAACGATAGGAACGCCGTCAAGCGAGTGAGATAACCTTTAGTACGAAACGTAAAATCCCAATCAATATCCAGCCATAATACACTCAACTACAGCTCCGATGACAGCTACTAAATTTGAGAATTGCTTGGACATTTGTACCATGGAGTAATCGATTTGCTATGACGACGATTCCTCTCCCGAAAATGATTTTATCGCTTATAGATCACCCAACCTTATGAGTAAAAATATGGCCATATCTATCGTATTTTTATCATTATTTAAATGTGGGGGCGAACATGTATTATACTATGCAGTTTGGTGAGGTTTATACATAGTTATACAGACCAACAGAAGTTGATATAGACCGAAGCCAGAGGCCGAGGTCTATAAGACTACTGTGGGTCTGTATAACTATGTATAGACCAAATTGAAGAAACATTAACTGTTTAATTATATGATAATCATTTAATAGGCATACCTTCATCAGCTGATGTCCGAGTAACAAACCTCTGAAGCAGACGACAGCTTTGACACAACTCAAATCAAAGAAGAAAACGTAATGACCGTCGCTGATTAGTAGAAATTTGGCGGGGTGTATAACAGCGGGAGTTATACGCCTCGAGTCAATATTACGGGTTACACATTGCTCACGTGATACATTTTAGCCAATGGATGGTCATCATTTTTGGAACTAATAGTCGTCGGGGCAGTTGTCCGTGCACAGTGATTGTATGACCAAGTTTCCATTTGTCGAAGCAGTTGTCACAGAAGCAAGACATAATGTTTATTTATTTGTTTGTATTTGCCTGCGGCGAAGTGGTGCACAAGTTTCAAGAGTTTCATAATTTATTTTTATCCGTTTATCTGTAATTTATTATCCGTCAAAACCTGTTTGGGTTTATTTAAAGTTAAAACTCGTAATAAATGTGTCCTCGACAATGTTTCGTTTCGACCAGAGTTATCTCTCCTGACCGTTGTTGCTACCATGACGACGCTGTTGGATTCCAATCACATCCAAAACCGTCAAAGCCGCTGACGAAAAATGTCCGTCAAAACCGATGATTCGGGTATTTTACCGTAATTTAGAGCACGACCACAGATTGAGTGTCCATACAACAAAATAAAAGTAACTCCGAATACTGAAGTCATCATGTTTGATATTCAATATTTCGGTATATATATGATGGATATATCTATTTCAGGATATTCCTGAAATTGGCTAAATAGATAGACTGAAATATAGAATATCAAACATGAAGACTTCAGTATTCGGAGTTACTTTTATTTTGTCAAATACAGCGATTAAGAAGTTATGTTTAAGTGATGTCCGTGTCAACTAATAGTCGAAGTTTACTGTCAATATTATTTAATTTAGAAAGCTAAATTTTAAGAGGAGACGGTCATGTTTCTTTTTTATTACCCGTGAGTTGAAACATATCACGGCGTGTACGGGTTTTTATCCCCGTGCAAATTGACAAATCAAAACACCAGGAATTTGGTTGACAGATAATAATGTTTTGGATGTGGGAAAAGAAATATGATAAGCATTGACATTCTTGTATCTATCCAAAAGTAAAAATAAATCCTATGTCTCAAGAGTTTTTATAATTCATTTTCATTTCGCCCACACTTTTACATATTTAACCTGGAGAGCCGCGTCCTCACCCTGCCAAGATGGATGCCATTTACTCTTGGCATCCCAGAAATGGCGCGGTGCCAAGGTGTCTGTGTTGGTCCAGGGCTTGGGATAGGGTAAACCACCAAGGTGATCGGGAAAGAAACCTGTCGTGCCGCCAACAGCTACTGATATTATCAGGAAAAACTGCAACAAAATAATATTACGTGAGTAACGATATTGCAAAATCTCATCTAAATCATGATAATAATGAACTGAAAAAGATAGAAGATTTATACGTATCGGGGCTCAATACAGCATTACTTATTCAGGACGTTTTCATTCAAATCGTTCTTGTGGATGTCTTTCATTAATCTCAAATATTCATTACCTATGGTCAGTTTAACCATTCTTTGTTTTGGGTTAGTAGACTAAATATTAATATGCTTTCACCACAGAGTCATATTAAACAGCTAATCGAGCTAACTGATCTAACTGAAAAAAAAAAATGAAAACGAAAAAAAAGAGAAAAACGATATCATCACAATTACAGTCTCTACAGTGGAAATTAATCTTTAAATCTGCAAATAAATCATCGAAACACCGCTCGATGGATTTGGTTTTAGATAATTTTGTGGCACATTTTCGAATGTAAATTGGTTTGCCCCATAAAACCGCCAATAAATAATTTTAACCTCTTGGTCAAATGGAGCGTCTTTGCCCGCAGCACTCCACACATTGTTGCCGTTAAAGTTGCCCTTCTGGTAGTAACTGGCCGGAGGTGTTGGAGCGCTCAACACAACGTGGTCATCAACAGAAATTCTGCAATATAATTGAACAAATATTGTAGTTAATGATCTTAATTAGGAGGAGAGAAAAAACACTGACAAAGGATGCGATGTGAAGAGTGAACTGTGTGGTGTTTCGTACCAGATTACAGACACATTATAAATTAGATTGTTTGATTGATATGGGTTTTGCCCCGTACATAAGATTATTTCACTTAAATGAGCGCGTGCCAGCCCAATGGGTGACGGAAACCACCCTGAGCGATCGACGCCGGTATCATAGAAGACGTCACAACACATTTATAGGAAAAATAAACCAGACACAACAGCAAATTGGCTTCCTGGTGCCCCTTAGCCCAGACAGCATTATAAATTAGAAGAATACATAGTTTTGTGCTTCTCTTCAAAATAAGGTCCACCATTTAACGTGATTCTGAATATCCATAGCTTATTGGAAGTTTTTTTGTATATCTGTTCACATGATATGAGTTGAGTCCCAGTCTAGCACGTATTTATGGAATCCGTCAGCCCACGACCCATCTCTGGAATTCAGAAATATAAAAATATGTCGTGAAAATTTATCTTTTCCGTTTAAGAAAATGTAATCCTCAATACAAGAAAATACTTAAACAAAAACAAAACTCTACAATTACATTATCATTTTCGTCACAATAACATGACTAAGATGGATTTTCAACTTCTGGGTATATTGGCAAACAATGATGTAAACATGATGTTATATCATGTCATTCTAACCTAGCCAAAACGTCAGTTTTCTAAACAAATAAATAGCGTTGTTCTTTTACCATTTAAGTATATTCTGTTGAGATTTTTAATCATTGCTTGAAAACGGTCTTAGCATCTAGGCCGAAAAATCGCTTACCTATATATCCAGAAGTTGAAAATCCATCTGAGTCATGTATTTGTTATGAACGCAGCTTCTAAACGCCGCTTTAACAACATTATTTTCGTCCTTGAATGTTAACCTTTCTGTTCGGATATAAGTTATTATTATGACATTAATAATGAATATCCGCCCTACCATAGAGCAGTATGTTTCCAGATTATATTCATGTTGTTATACAAGGTACTGGAGGAATATTATCTTTACAACAGCAATAACACTTTGACATTTTTTGTTTGTGTTAGAGTCACCGTTCACTGTTGGGATATGCCGCCGTCATATAAGTGAAATATCCTTGAGCACGGCATTAATCAATCAATCAATCAATCAATCATGACGTTCAATCTGGATTTGAACGAAATGAAAAGTCATAGATGTTGACAGATATATTTTTACTAACCTTCCCGCTGTAGTCATAGGCCATCTATCGTTGTATTCATCTACACCCCAATGCAGTGTCGACATCATGTGATTGATTCCAATATTACCCAAGTGACGATTACCTTGAATCAAGGTGGGTGACATTTGAAGTTGCATACAAATTTGAAGTAGAACAAGGAGCGGCAGCAAATAATAAAAAAAATATCAGAATCTAGAATATCAATCACATGTTATGCAGGGAAAATAAAAGCGGTAAATGAAACTTTTAGACCCAAGTAACACCTTTTTATTTTACGCAGTTTAAATTTACGGTCGCCCCAAAGACTACATCTTCTCGAGACCTGGTGTCTCCTGATGCGAAACTTAGCGACATGAGGGTGGTCACGTCATAAAAATGTTAAGGTCAGTTTGCGTGAAATTGACAGCACAATTCATTTTTATTGATTTGTGGACAGCTTCTTTGTGATATGGTCTGGCGCATGTCTATTCTGTTGTAAAAAGGTAAGCGTTATTTCTGCTGTGCGTGATGCTTAGATAATGTTTTTATCATTATCATAACTCAGTTTAATAACTTATTGTATTTTTTGCAATGTATCCAACGTTGTCTCCAAATTACATTTTGTGAAGTGTAAGCACTTATCAAAAGTAACAGCGAAGAGCAGCAAAGACAGGTACATTTGTTTTTTTTACTGAACATACCTCTGGTTTCAACGATGTCTATTTCACCAGATCTCGGCCAACCCCCGTAAGCTTCGTTCTTGGGCATCAACCAAAGTGCTTGAAAATAAACCAAACATACAAGCATCGTCGGAAATGTTGCAAATCATTGATTTTATTTTTGTTTTATTTGAAAAAGACGATTTATGATAAGTCTCTAGTATAAGATAAAACCTTAAACTCAACCCTTATCCTAACTATTACCTAACCCAAACTCTTACCCCAAGAGTGACGTCACATTTACATGAAAGCCTTACCGGCTTTATCAAATACGCTGTCAAAAAACGAATGTGTTGAAACACAGAAACAAATAAACATCAGCACATTGGTTGCTGGATATTTAGGATTTGGTTTTAGTTAACATTTGCTAATTTAGCAGTAACGAAAAATTAATCGTTGAAACAAAAATAGAATATTTTTTCTCAAAATAACGTTCAAAATATTACACATTTATATCCCGTTAATCGTTTACACAAAATTGCGGTATTGCACATAGTTAAAGTGACCCAATCAAACACATGCGTGGCTTACTTGGCCAAAGCCAGTCTCCTCTTGGCATTTTTGCCATCAGTTCAAATCGTCCGTATTTAAAAGTCTGTTTGCTCATCAGTTTGCCGGACATTATTGGCGGTAAGAAGGCATCTTTGGAGTTCCGGACACATCCATACCACCTACTATCAGTACACTTTCCCCAGATCTCTGTCAGTAAATAATAAAAAGGCAATTTTTGTTTACATTAGACACAGTACATGTAATTAAATATCAGTGATTGTATTACCTTCGACAAGATGACGTCACACAATGCTGTTCGTCTTAATCTGTTATTCAAACCACATTTAAACCCCATGCAGCTAATAATAGTCCAGCAAAAAATGTGGATAGAGGGCCTACACCATACATTACAACTAAGGCAAAACTTACTTAAAGCAAAATGGCCAAATATTAATTTGTATAATATTATAATCAGTAAAAAAAACCCTGCAGTATATCAGTCACATGAAAGTGATATCGCCACAGATCAAACAGTATTTATATTGCCAATAGCTTTATCGCTGCTACTTTTGCTTATAAGGTGGAGTACTTCACTTGATTATTGAACTGAATAAAATCCTCACATGGCGTATTTCTTGCATTTACAGTATCAGTTAAATAGACAACTGTTGATAACGTGTATTATAGATAGAAAGCCGGGTTTTTTTTTTATCTTATTAGAAAAAACATTAATTTAGCTTTCTAAAGTTTTGTAAAGCTGAGTAATCGGCATTCACAGTTGCATCACTGTACTAAAGGAAGCAGACCCGTGAGGCTTGTCATTTTGATTGCCAACATCAACCCCAGCTTAGTTTTAGCCAATCAGAGTACAACTTTATCGAAGGCTATGGATAGCTTCTGTTTCCGGTCTGATAAGTCACGTTTAGCCCAAACCACAAGTTTGTTGCATTGTTGTCATACGTATCCCTTACTTTTTATGCGCTTTTTAGGGTATTGTAACGAATAAATTTGGTCCGGAATTTAGGAACAACTTGAAGACTGACAAAGACAGAATTTAACCTGCCCTCGGCTGTACAATGCCACAGAGTGGAGCTTTTCTCTGCAAAACAGAGGCCTATAATTATATAGCAATAGAGAGGTTGGTACCTCAGACACATATTGCTGTTTCCGCCGAGTTAAACATGTCGGACTTCATAAGTTGTTGATCTAACACTTTCGACTAAATGTTGTAAAGTAATGGTGCACTGATTGAAAGAAACTATACCTTTATTTTCAATTGTTGTCCACATTCTCTGGATATAGAAATGGGTTAATGATAAGCTTTCTCTTCCTTTAAAAGTTCAATTCAACAACAAGTGATCTCGGTCTTAACCCAACTTTAATTACTTCAAACTTTTCTTGCTTTTACATTTGTCAATGTAGAGGGTCTGCCACCACAAGCGAAAATGCATTTTTAAATAGAGAATCAAATCATTCTCCCTACCGTCGATTACTTGACTCTAATGTATTCATTAGCAATCTTGTTCGTCACCTAGGAAGAGTTATCCCTCTTTGCTGGTTATGGCGATTAAGTTTATATCTGTTAACATTTATTTTCACGATTTTTTTTCTCCCTCTCTGTCTTTAACAAAAAATAATTCTGGTATTCTTCTCAATCTTGCGAGCCTTTTTTAGTAAAATGAAGACCGTCGTGTCACGTGCATAATTATTTATAATGAATAAGGGGACTAATAAAATACTGTACATCTTTATACAAATTCGAGCTTTTAAAGACATATGGAAATTTAAAAAAGTACTCATTTTGTTACCCTCCATAATATGTAGTGTTAAAAAAGTTAAATAAAAAAAGTGCTTATTTGTTAGCTAAATAGAGAAATTTTAAAAAGTGCTTATCTGATTTACCTTACATAATATGTAGGGTACACACATGTTGTATTATGTTCATATTAACATATTACGTTCGGCTTCATTAAAACTACGCAATCTGCTAAACAGATTGTGTAAATATATACCGTGTATAAATGTGCAATGTACCACGAAAACGAAAAGCTAAGATCAAAGGTCCTATATAAAATCAAGGGTGGCTAATGCAATGCTACTTACACAGGGAGAACTAACAGTTACCCCTAAGACGGTTTAAATGAACATGGTATGGTTTCCAGTAGGCCCATATATATACATACAAATTCTGCGTTGAGAGCCCATTTCGCTTCTCATTCAATAATTGATAGTGCGTCGTTAGATCATATTACAAAACAGAAAAAAATCACTCTAAATAAACAAAATTAAGCCAAATTTAAACAACAATATGCCCTTAGTCCCTCTTCATTTATTCCATGTATAAAAGTCATCATTCACGCTGCATTTAGTTTTACTCTATTTTCTCATGCTTTATGCATCCCATTACTACATGTTGTTTTTTGTAGTTACTGCATAACTCTATTGTCATGTAGTTTGTTCTAAGCATTAGTTATCTACAATCATTGTATTGTAGTCACACGTTTTTGCATATCATTGTCACACTTGTTCATGCTCTATTGACGTACATGCTTTATTGATCTACTTTTTGACCTTTGCTCTCCTAACTTTATATACATTTTTAAGAAATTTAGAGAAAGACACTTTTGCTTGCCTCCACCGGGATTCGAACTCGGGTATGTGGCTCGCAGGACCAGCGCTCTAAAGCTGCATATAGGTTATATACCGAGAGCCTCTGTAGCTCAGTCTGTTACAGCGCTGTTCCAGCTAGCCAGAGACCCGAGTTCGAATCCCGGTGGGCGGCGCAAGCAAACTTTTTTTTACTGTATATATCTATTTATACCGTACACCAAACATACATGCAGTTGCCACAACTGATGATGAAGACAGCATGTGTTTGAAGCTCGAAATTTTCGCGTTATTCATGTTAATGTGTATAATTACAATTGGAAATTCGTATACGGACGAAAATTGTGTATGTTTAACTTTGTGTATGTTTAACCCTTTTTTTTAATTTACTGAAGCGTGAAATACATTTAGCTTAGAGATCTAAAGAAGATTTCTATTTGTGGCAGATACAGAGTGGTAGACCGATTCCGTTAAGCTGACAGCGATTTCCATGTCTTCAGTTGTTCAATGGTTGACCAGAAATGATTATTTTAGGGTCATTCCAACTGCTAATTATACAAAAATGTCGTGTATTTGGTAAATTTATATGTTTCATGTGTAGATGAAAATATGCATTTCAAACCTGCACATCCATTCGACGAAATATACTTAGTATTTGCAAATACACGACTAAAATACTCTGTATATTAAAACTTGGTCTATCACCATTGAATAATGCCTTAATTTTCATTGGTCATCAAACGTAGGCGGGATTTAATTTTGAAAAGTTGACACTAAAAACTTACTAGCGACATCCATGATTCCGGTGGTCAGAAACGCTTCGCCGAATTTATCTGCCGTCGGCCCCTAGACAAAACAATTTCGATTTGAAAACAATAAACGGGTCTGTTTGGGTAAACTTGTTGATTTTTTAAGTTGTCAGTGTTGGTATTGTTAAATAATATAGCACACTAAATATTTAATTGTTTATATTTTGCCACAAACCAAACCACTAAAAGGTCAATGCAAGTCCGGAATAAAAATGAGAGAAACACTGAGTATAACCCAGAAATCTTAGGATCGAAAACAGACACACAAATAAAATTATTTACTAAGACGTTTAATACTTTTATAATAAACTTAAATGTGCAATGCAATTCACTCGGCTTGTGACATGTTACGTTACACAACCAATTTGGATCCAGATTCAAACTAATAACGGTATTTTGCTTGTTGATAGATGTATCTGTCATTTTTCAATTAAATCTCACAAAACAGTTAATTGCAGGCAAATCATGTTAGGTTGGAGTAAAATCCCTTATTGGACTCGAAGCCTTCCAAAACTATATAATTACCTTATGCATTAGATACAGAACTGTGCCATGCTATAAACACTGTAATCCCCGCATAGTACAGGGCGATGCGGAGCACACATTAGGAATTTACCGTCTTATTCAATACTTGTTATCATTTTTTACCAATTCTTTGTGTAGTTTTTATCAACATGTTATATTTGAAGTAACCGTACGTGTCAAAAACTCGCTCTGCGGCAGTAATTTCAAAATAAATTCAATATATTGCGGGAGATTTTCGAATTTGGTCGCCATCTTGCTACTCTCGTTGACAAATATATATATATATTTTTTAATGTTACCAATGTGCGAGGTGGGCATTTTTTATACATAAAATATGCCAGAGAGTTCTATTTGCCAAAGAGAATTAAAAATCACCTTATTGGACATGTTAAAACCAGTAATTGACAAAACATGAAACTACACATTTTTGTTCAGTACTGTTCTGTATCGTTATATATGGATTACGTATATAGTAACTTGAAAAATCTTCTGTCACAATTAGCTGTGTACATGTTCAGATTCCAATGTTGTTGATATGTACTACGTGTAACATTAGTTGTAATAAGGCCGTTCTTACCGGCTTGATAAACAGGGTACCATCTTTAGTGTAGGTATTAGCCTTTTCTGGAGTGTACACCTGGAACTCCCAATTCTGTGAAGAAAATGTAGGTTTTAGTGCAAGTGTAAAGTAGTAACACTTACTTTATATAAAATTCTATCTAGAATCAACTTTCATTAAACAAACATTTGGCGGAAATGAGGTAACACAGGGTCTCAGGTGTATCAAAACGTGGCCTCTGCTGAATATTAACAAAGCGCCCGGAATAGCAACTTGCAATTAAATGTATCACTTTGTATATCATATTACGTTCAAACTTTCTGCATCAAATAAGGTTATATGCCTATCGTTGGGGTAGTCTTCATACATACATTAGTTCTATGGCGGCTCCATTCTGATGAATACTGTGAGCCTTGACTAATAGGTTTGTTTCAAGTTTAAATGTTATAAACACAAGTAAGGGTTTAAGTTATGTAATTTTGGTAGGCCAGAACAAGAGAAGGATTTTTAACTTAACATAGTATACATGGATCACAAAGATTGATAAACAATATGATGTACATAAGAAGCATACAGACTAGAGTTACTATTGACTAGAATGACGCATACATATCGAAGAGTTACAGTCACAATGATTATGACTAAAAACATGTATTGTAGAATGACAGCTAAAATGACTGATAACCGGGTAATATTTTAAGATTGTTTTTTTTTTACTGGGGTTTTACGATGTGGATAAGGTTATTTCACTCATATGACGGCGTGCCAGCCGAATCGGTGAAAGAAACCACCTTAAACGACGCTGGCAACGACGCCACGATATTTAAAGGACAAAAGGAAAACACAACAAATCGGCTTCTGATGCCCCTTAGCCCACGCAGGAGGCCTCCACACAACCAACCCACAATATTGTAACACACATTGGCAAGAACGGCTTGAAAGTAAATCTCACCCCACCACCGAACGCTGATATCTCATAGTCCCATTTGCTGGTGTCTATGTTATCAAACTCGTCACTAAAGATCAATCTCAAGTTAGAAGGGTGTGGTTGAGGTGTCACATGCCCAGTATTAGGAGGCTGAGTGTGGGTCTCTCCTTGGGACGAGAGGCCTGAAATCAAACAAATCTTAGTTATCGTAGCTTCACTAGTAGATATTACCTAACCAGTGTCAGCCACCGTGTTCGATTGGTCGTTTTTTTTAAAGCTTAGAACGCATTGGTCTAGAGCAGTAGTTAAGTAAACGTTTAAAGCATAAAACATTCACTATTCTAGTTTCTGTGCTTTTTGTGACTGGATTTCAAGTCTTTGCTATCGCCGCCAATAAGTATCGTGTCACTCCTATTTTATAATATGTGCTAACGAATAGAAGATAAACTATAATCACGAGGGATAATGATATGCTTAACGGTGGCATTAATGGAACATTTTATCATAAGAAATAATTGCTATCAACTTGTCGCTTGAATCAACAGATCTGCATTGGTTGAAGTATCGTAACACACCCTTTCTCAGACGGGATTTCAGATTTTTCCGCTGAGGGCATACCTATTGTAGCTGAAAGTCCCATATGACTTGTCCCAATACCGTTGATGATTGCGAATTCCCAGAAATACACTTTGTCTCCAGGGTGCAGGTCTACGTGGACATTTGTGTGAACCCAATAACCATCTGAAATTCAAAAGTATCCATTTAATGTGTTACGACAGTAAACATAGGGAATCGTTCGAAACAATTATTTTGTTAAAATTAGAAAGAGAATTGAACAAATTTTCTAAAACAAAATTGAAGTCAGAAATCAAGAAAAACATATAAGGTTACAGGTCAAGATTTGTGTGTGCCATAATAAGGATACACTGATACAGGTCAGAATGTGTGCATCACAATAAGCTCTACCGTGAGGTGATATATGGCAAGACTTGTGTAACATGATAAGCTTACATTGAGGTGAAACAGGTCAAGATTAGAGTGTCACAATAAAGATACACTGAGGTGATACAGGTTAAGATTTGGGTATCATAATAATGACACATGGGGCTGATGCATTACAAGCATCGTGTATCACATTAAAGATACATTGAGACGATACAGGCCAAGCATCGTCAATCACAATAAAAATACATTGAGTTGATAGAGGTCAAGAATTATGCATTATAATAAGTTGTACCATTAGGTGATACCGGTCTAACAAGATTTGAGTTTGACGCCTACATTGAGATGATACAATTCGAGAGATTGTGTATCGCAATAAGTTTACTTTTGGGTGATACAGGCCAAGAGTTGTGTATCATAATAAGCTCTACCTTGAGGATTTTCTTCAGGTCTATCACGAATTGTTTCTCATATAAAGCCCACATTGAGGGGACCCACTTCAAGAATTGTGTATCATACATGTACTAAGCTTACCTTGAGAAGATACAATTCAAGAGTTTTGTATCACAAGAACCCTACATTGACGTGACACAATTCAAGAGTTTTGAATCATAAGAACCCTACATTGACGTTACACAATTCAAGAGCTTTGTATCATAAGAACCCTACAATGACGTTACACTATTCAAGAGTTATGTATAACAAGAACCCAACATTGACGTTACACGATTCAAGAGTTGTGTATCAAAAGAACCCTACATTGACGTTACACAATTCAAGAGTTGTGTATCATAAGAACCCTACATCGACGTAAAACAATTCAAGAGTTTTGTGTCATAAGAACCCTACATTGACGTTACACAATTCAAGAGTTATGTATTATAAGAACCCTACAGTGACGTAACACAGTTCAAGAGTTTTGTATCATAAGTACCCTACATTGTCGTTACACAATTCAAAAGTTTTGTATCATAAGAACCCAAAATTGAGGTGATATATTTCATGAGTTGGATATAACGTTTGTGGCCATATTATTATTTTAATGTTATAAGGGAAAACCAAACCTTTTTTTTTACAAATTTTCCTTCATTAAGACTGTCCAAGTAAATCATTTGATGTACCGATTATGGGTTTAGTCTGGCAATCGTTAATAATCAGAAAAGCGTATGGCTGTGTTCAGACAGAATAGATTGGGTCTCACCTGTTTTGTGGTCTTCATCGTAATTCCACTGACCGGCAGAGTTACCTGATATTGGCGTATTAATACTATAATGAAAACCAGCGCGGGACATACCAGGTACATCTGGAAGGAAAAATGGACTTCATAATATTATTATGTGTTGACCTAAATGTGTAAAATTAATTTCCAGCAACATTATGTACAAAGTAGCATGAACCAGCACGGCTTAATATATTTTGAATGAAAAGATTTTTTAACTGCCCTGGTGAGCAAAGCTTACCCTTGAGTCTGAATTCGATTCCATGCGGAGATACTGAGTGAACTTCCGCTACAGGCAGCTGTGCGGCAAAAATCACAGCTGGGCACAGAAGACAGGACAAGAGCACCTTTAAGACGACCATGCTGTGTGTTAGTTAGTCCGAACGATCAATGCTGTGTAAAATTATGTTGAGTTGGATTGTACGAACTGTGTCTGTAGATAAGATATAACGCCTGGATCACCCGTGTGATCTTTTTAATTGCTACCGTAGATATCAAAGCATGTCAAGGATATTTGATTTCAAAATAGCTATAGGTAGACATAAGAGTTGCCATAAACTAGCCAAAAGACGTGCCATAAACAAGCCATAAGACGTTCCATTAAGTAGCCATAAGGCGTTCCATAAAGTAGCCATAAGACGTTCCATAACGTACCATAAGACGTCCCATAAAGTAGTCATAAGACGTTCAATAACGTAGTCATAAGACGTGCCATATACTAGCCATAAGACGTGCCATAAAGTAGCCATAAGACGTTCCATAACGAAGCCATAAGACGTTCCGTAAAGTAGACGTAAGACGTTCAATAACGTAGCCATAAGACGTGCCATATACTAGCCATAAGACATGCCATCAAGTAGCCATAAGACGTTCCATAACGTAGCCATAAGACGTTCCATAAAGTAGCCATAAGAAGTGCCATTAAGCAGCCATAAGTAGACATAAGGAGTAACATGTAAGTTATCATATGAAGTGCAGTTATCATATTGTGTTTGATATATTGAACACTTTGCTGTCATTCTTCTTTCAGCCAAACTTTTCTTTGAAACGTCCATTGATAGGAACATCCGTGTTTACAATATGTAAAGGGCCGCGCCGTTGCTCTGTGGTTAAGCGTTGGACTACGGAGCCTCCTTCAATGTACCCGGAATCGGTTCAATCCCCCTTGTGGACCTTAGGTATATAAGGAAAGGTGTCCGGTGACTGATAAGTTCGCGGGGTGATTTGCAAAGTCGTCAGATGGGTGAAAAAATCTTGATTACGACGTTAAACACCAAACAAACAAACAAACTGTAACTTAAACGGAGTTCACGGTTTAACAGTTTGTACCTTGACCAGAAGTTGCAGGCCACGTCGATCCCTACCGATCAAATGAGAAGAGTCTTTGCCGGATCCCATCCCTGATACAACATCAGAAAGAGTGTATTCTCACTCAACTGGATATACAGTAGCCTTATACATACTGTTTAATGCCAATTATCTAAGGGGGTAATATAAAGGTTCGTTTTTTGCGAGCCTTTTTAATTGCGAACGGCTGAGTGTTCATTCGTTTTTTAAGCAATAAACCAAGCGTTAGCCTCGAATATGAAAGTATAACGGCTTAAAAGACAATTTCATAAATTTCTCACCGTCAGGTATTAAACATCGCTCGGCACCCGCGTCACTCTTTTTACACCAGATTCATATAATTTGAGTTACTCCACTGCGGTTGGTAAAGTTATCTCCCCTGCATAGTTGAAAAGGATTTCCATAATGGTTTACACTGAATCCGGAAGATTTTGTGGTTATAGAAAGTCTAAATTTGAGTTGAGGTTTAAAACGTTTCGTTATCCAACCTCAATAGGGTAATGACGGCTTAGTGTCCGTAATCATCGAAGAGAGGGATGTGATAGGAGAGTATTATGAGTTTGTTTTCATACCTTAATATACATCTTGTTTGAGCGGCATCTTGAAGCTGGGCACATAACAAAATACAAGACTAAGATGGATTTTTAACTTCTGGGTATATTGAAAAGCGACTTTTCGGCCGAGATGCTAAGACCGTTTTCAAGCAATGATTACAAATCTCAACAGAATAATACTTAAATGGTAACAGAACAACGTTAATAATTTGTTTAGAAAAATGACGTTATGGCTACGTTAGAATGACGTGATGTTACATGATGTCAATTTCGTAACCAAATTAATATACCCAAAAGTTGAAATCCATCTTTGTCATGCTTTTTCATACTATAAATGTTGATACAACTCAGGTACACAAATGGACAAGGCCTGGACTTTAAAATAGTTGAATTCCTTCAAATTTTAAAACTCTTGGAATAATTCATTGAAAATTTAGTTATTCCTTTAGCTTACATAGAACATAACTACTTGTGACAACTTCTGTTTATTTCTCTGGCGACGTTTCGATTGATTTATTGATTGATTAGTGTTTAACGCCATGCTCACCCAAGAGCAGACTGTGATTCTTAACACAACCATTTAATTTGTAGTTACTTTAGTGCTTTGGATGTTTGGAAGATAATGTGCCCACAGTTTTACGTGTGACAGCATGAATATAATCTGAAAACATACTGGTCTTAACCAGACGGCGGCGGCGTTACGATGTAGGTTCTAACGTTGTTTTCAAGCATATAGTGATTATACAGTAAAACAGTCTAGAATTTATAACAGGAACACTGGATTTACATTAACAGACATGTAATAACATAATTATGTGTATAAACAGAGGCTTATCATAACAACAAATAAAAACATTTACTTAAAAACATGCTGCTAATAATTGTCTCTTGACATTAAGCCTGAATAAGCAATGGCGACGAAGAATCTCTGATCACGTGTAGTTTCTGACTTGTATCTGTGTAGTTGAATTGCTTCCATTAGTTTTCTGGCTGTCTGATGAGTTAGGTTGGTTTCTGATAGGACCATGATTAACCCCATGTTGTTATTATTGATAGCTTGAATGATATCCTAAATCCTCTGTCTATACACCATATTAATGAAATATTGTTGTGTCGTTTAGAAAGTGAACGTTAACAATATTTTCTTTTTTTGGGGGATAACACTCTCTAATACTGAACAGATTCTAATTCAGAAAATTTTGCAGGCTTAGACCCTTGCGGGTCTCCCTTGTAGAAGGCCGGGTGGCTGAGTGGTTCAGGTGGCCGGCATTCACTGTTGGCGACTCAGGGCCTCACTCTGAGGGTCGTTTGGTTCGATTCCCGCAAAGGTATCAGCCTGCACAATTTTCTGAACTAGAATCTGTTCAGTATCAGAGAGTGTTATCCCCCAAAAAATAAAAAATACACCATATTAATCTTTTTATTAATACCATGTTAATGTTTTTATTCTTTTTTGTTATGATATTCCAAACCATCTGTTTATACAGGTAATTATATTATGTTTTTATAAGTTTGTTTCTGAAAATTCCTTGTTCCTGTTATAAATTCTATACTGTTTTACTGTATGCTTGAAAACGATGTAAGAACCTACATGTATCGAAACTACGCTAGAGAAATAAACAGAAGTTGTCACCCATACAAATCTTTATGTTCTATGTTATAACCAGTTTTTAAATGTCATTTTAGGAAATGGTATACCATTGTAACATTGATGTAACACTGTGACATTGCCTCTTCTGGAGTGACAGTATTTGTATATGGCGATGTATAGCTACTGTCTGGTATGATGTTGGTCATTAAATGCCTGTATATACTGTATTTTACTGACAGAGAATGTCCTGTAGGGAAGTATAATTTTGAAAAGGTGTCATCTTTCTAAATTGTTAGCGAGCCTGTAAGTCGTTTGTACATGGTTACTGTTAATAATGCGAATTCTTCCATGTACAGGCCCCATGCTCAGCCTTGGTTATATGTGTATTACCCTTAGGTAAAATATTTGTAATAGTTGGGTTTGTTTTAATATGTAAGACCAACAGGAAAGTCCCAATTACAGATCATTGGCAATCTTTTTTGTGGGAGGAAAACTAGGTAGAACCCCAAAAAACCATGACCTTCCGGTGGTTGCTGGCAGACCAACCCACATACAGTCCGTTGTTCAGAACAGCCTTTTACATGCATATATTACTGTAACGGTCATTGATGCCAACTGACTTTTCCAACATACCGTATTATTGTTACCATTTTTGATGCAAGATCATTGTTTAAGAATAGTATGTTCTTGTCTAACTTTCAGTCGAAATGTAATTTTGAACAACATATAAAACTGTGGTATTTATAAACACAAACAGAGATATCATAGTATTATGTTCCTTGAGCGCAATGATTTTCCATTCAGTTTTAAATAGTTTGGTGTAATCAAAATTGCAACAAATTCCAAAGTACTTATGGTTTGATTTTTTGTTAATCGGTCGGCTGTAATTATAATGCGATGGTTTGTTTCTTATTTTAATTGCAAATAGTCAGCCCTATAATTCCTAATAATAATTGTATAATAATAAACAAAGACATGAGCAAGAACAACAGAGACATGAAATATTGCATTTAATATCCCCATATTGACACGGAATGTACTTTCATAGCCGCATCTTCGCCTTTCCATGTTGGGTACCACAGATCTTTCGCTTTCCAGAATTTGTCCATGGCCACTCGTGAGCTATCGTTGTTAGACCAGGGCTTAGGGTAAGGATAATTGGGTAGATTATCAGGGAAGATGCCAGCAGTGCCTCCAACAGCAATGTTCATGATGATGAAAAACTGGGGAGGAAATCATAAATCACGATGATTTATAAAACTAAACAATACAAATATCGAAAAATGACGTGAAATAGAAAAAACAACATGTTGAATGACAGTATGATAAAAACATGAACAAGCAATAAATATGTGTTTTATTCCTTGTGACTTTCGTCGTTTATTTAAGTGTGCAACTCAGTTATCTCAAAAATAATACTGGCCATTTCGTCAACAATGTAATTTTAACAGGCTTAGAATAGTTCACTTTATTTCACGGTACCACATGTTTACATATGTAGGTACCTCCGCCTGGACTGAATGATGCCCTAACTTTGTCAATACACTCTATCCGAAGGAAATGAAGAAATTGAGGAACGATTTAGGCACTCACCTGCTGATCGAAAGGAGCGTTTGGTGTATTTCCCCAGATGTTAGGACCAGTTAAGTTATAATGGTGATGGAGGCCGTCAGAGGGCATAGGTGTTCCCAGAATTAAATAGTCGTCAATATATAAACTGTACAATGAGAATGTGATTGGCATTGTAAGCAAACTCGTGATTAATACATTAATACAGTAATTTTTCATTTTTGTTTTTGTGATCTATGTATAGAAAGAGACAGTTGTTGTGCAAATAATATGACTATTGCGAATAGTAAAAGGAAAAGAGGAGCTAAGACAATTGAACGAAAAACTATTTTTTTTTTCTTTCTGTAGTTGATATCGCTGTACTATTGCATAATCAATTTAACGTGTTTGTTATCTTATGGTGACATTACAGAGCCCAACTATATTATCAATCACCTTTGATTGGCATTTAGAAGCTGGCTGTTGATAATAAAAGAAAGACTCGTATTATTATATTATCAATACTGATTAGGCCACCATGTTTCAAGTTTCTATAATAATATATAATAAACTTCAAAATGTATTAACACGATGATGCTAATATGGTAATACGTAGCCCTAGTGTAAAACTTGGCCTTAGCTGGGGAACAGGCGTTTTCTTGCAGACTGCAGGCTTAATGTTGTTATGGTTTGATTGCAATGTTTCGCAGATCGCTTTATAAGGAATATTTAGTTACAGTATTAATACCTTTGCCTCCAGCAAGCGGATGAGCGAAACTTTTTGTTATTAACATACAATAATTGAACATAATTGTACGTATCACTTGGGTTGTACGTCGTACGAAGGATAAAATATTCAAAGAATTTATCAGAACGTTTCTATCTCTCTCACTTTATATATGATGGTGTCCAGTCCAAAGTCCATTTATGTAGACCGTCTGCGTATGTACCACTGTTTGCCCAGCTGCACGCAGAAGAAAAAAAATCATTTATGTTTTCATCACGATGGACCTGAAGTGAGATTGGCAGAAGTATTAGCTATTAACCACACTTTTTAGCCAAAATAAAAACAAAACACCGATATTATTAGATCCTTGAGTGGCATTTAGAGGTGTTTTAACCTACACCTCTAGTTGAGTCATATGTTAAACATATACGTCTAGTTGACTGAGCTGTACTCACCCGAAAATTGTATATATTTGTTTGTTTTAGTTCTTACATGTTATAGACTTGAAAACGGTATTTGTACCTATACCGAAACGTTGCCTGTTAAATAATAAAGAAGTTGTTACCCATAAGAAAATTGCTGCCGATATTATTAGCACTGTCATTTTTTCAGTTGGTTAAACTTTATTTCCAGAAAGACACTTAAGTTACGGACTTTGTTCGAGTTGAGAGACCACCTTTGTGGGGCTTAGAAGTTCCCCGAAAACGCCGAGTTTAAGGCGCCAGATTTTTAAATCAATGCTTTGATATTATTTGGAACAGTTGGTGTCAGATAGCTCTAACAATTCGGCCTTGAAGCTTGTAATCGCAGCAAGGCTATCAGTTATTGACAGTTTTGCAAAGGTTTAAACGCTGAAATTAATGAGCGTGACTGCAAATGACCTGGGTGAAGATGTTATTTGAACTTACGCCTAAATATACGTTTAAAGAAACATTTAAAGAATATTTGCAAGATAGAAAATGTGATTGGGATGACAGGTTGAAAAGACAAACGTATTCCGTCCGACGACATTGGAGACGGGGTATTTTTGGTGCGTATGTGAAATCTGGACAAACTTACTGTTGATTGGTAACATGTGTATCATGCAACCGATCATTGCCAAAGTGTAGAGAAGAAGTCGTTCTATTTATTCCTATATTACCATACGCCCTGTTACCTGCGAAGAGAAAACGGGTTGGACTTATATTATAAATGGTGTTTTCAATCAGTATTAGCAAAACACTTTTCCAAACCCTACTGCTCTAATATACAATATTATGGCGTTCGACACAGTACTCAACAATTTGTGTATTTAATTATTCAAAACGATGACGGGTTTTCCTGTCAGAGGTCAAAGAAGAAGTTTTCTGACAAAGAGCATTGCGAATAAAGCATATGTGCAGCCTCAGGTCACTGGGGGGATATTTACTCACACAGATTATATGACTCGTGTAATTATAGTTTTGTTTATGTACTGTTTTATTGTTGAATCATACTTAAAAAAAAAAGACTCGTACTTTCAAGTGATTTAGAAGAATACAAGCACCAACACATTTACCGACCATCTTTGTTGTTATCTAAGTACTATTTTCGCAAAAAAAAATGTTATGGAGAATGAAACGTCTAAATGTTACTAACAAATGATTTAAAGTAAGAGAAAAAATTGTCACAGGACCGAAGTCGGTAAAAGGCAGAAGAACATAGACAATCGTGAAAAAGTACCACCAAATCAGCTTTAAACCTGCTCACAAACTTTACTCCGCGATCATTGTTAAGGTCAACAGCAGGATGGCCCGTCAAAAACACGATGGAAGGCAGAATGATTTCAATCAATCAATCAATCATTCCAATTAATTATAGCTAAGATATAAAACAGGCACTATATTCACCCCGCTCAGGATTATATTTGTTTGCTCGAAGCTATTAGTCTCGATAAAAACTGTGTTGGTCTTTTCTCTTTTGTTGTTGACATGTCCGTATCTAAAATCGTGTGTATTTAGTCGCATTCTCTCATGTGTCCAAACACATACGAGTTTAGATAGGTCAGTGCTAAAATTCGAACAAAGGTAAATACCAACTTTTAAACATCATGGTTTATTCTAGCCAGCTCTGTGAAGCTCAATATATTCCTGCTTTGCACTATCAGCGACATAAATGAACCTTTTTCTATCATAAAAAAACCTAAGTCACTGACTTATACGTTTTAATGTGTCACTAAGATAAGAATGTGAGAAACTACAGATGGCTTACCTAGCAACTCCGCCATGTCGATCTCACCAGAACGTGGCCATCCCCCGAAAGTTGCAAATTCTGGCATTAACCATAACGCTACAAATGAGAACATTCACATTCACTGTCGATATTGAATTATGGTACCAGCTTGTATGTTTATATTGGTATTAATCGCTTGGCATTTTGCATTTGTATATATACAAGTTCCTCTGGCGTGCGATAAAGATAAAATGAATAAACCTTTTTTTTGTACTTATTTATACGTTATTGAAAAAAAAAATTATTTGTACGATTACGATAAGTTAATACACAAATAACAAAGTTGATTACCTGGCCACAGCCAATCTCCACGTGGCATCTCAGCAAGTATTTCCAGTTTCCCATACCGGAAGTAGAATTTACTGGTCATGTAACACGACATAACAGGGGGCATTATACCATCTTTAGAGGCGTTTCGAAAGCACCCGTTATCCCACGCAGGATTGCAGTAGCCCCATTTTTCTACAATGTATGACAGGTTTAGGAAACAAGGAATTCATCATTTTTGTTTCTTTAAGGTTTACGTATATTTTCTTTGTTGTTATAAAAACAATTATATGAATTCGGTTTATTTATTGATTTTAAAAGGCCGAAAAACTGTAAAAGAACTGCTAAGTTAACCATGTGCGTAACGATTAAATCTAAAACAACTGGGATTGTTATATTTCATCATGTAAATGTTATCAACAGTTGGGATAGAGTTGTATTATTGTCTTCCTTGCAAAAATTATGGGACATCTATCCTACTTTATTGTGGTATAAACTTACTTATAATAGTCTACTCGCAATGTTTCTTACCTTTAGGCATTATCGAATTTGAGAGTTAACATACCTGTTACGTTCAGTACACCATGGTATAGGAAATCCTCACCAAATGTGTCCGCAGTTAGAGTCTGTCAAGTAAATACATTTAACTCACAACCACATTTGTATTTAATCTTATGCTCAGGTGACATTACAGATTACTTGTGGAATGTCCACTCAGTATGTGCAGACCCAGCAAGTTCTGTATTTACGCATATAATATTAGGATAAGTTCAGGGGTTAAATTGTACCAAGTCATAATACGTGAATGAAATTTTAACAGATGCAACCAACGTAATATTAGACAAAAGTCACAAATCCGAGAAATGATAAACAATGCATGTTCAGTTTCTACATTTCGGCTTTAACGACCATCTTCTAAACATGCATTGTTTATCATTTCTCGGAGACCATCTTTGGTGTATTGTGTCAAATTATTCAGTGGGAATCACGGTACTACGTTATATCGTTTAGTCCTACCAGAGTCGTTCCCCTCACGTATTCTCTTAGCTTTGCCGGGAATTTCCTACCAAAATATTAGCATCATCTTCATAAACGTTAAATAGGATATCGTAAAGCATTAATTAAATAAACATAAAATTATTGGCAAAATAAGTATACTTGTACACCTATTTTGTGTCTAATAATGCCATACTTACCGGCCTAAGAAAAAGCCGCCCGTCACGAACGTAGCAATTTGTCTGTTCCGGGGCGAGTATTTCAAACTCATTGTGCTTTAAAATGTGATACAAAAATAAAAACGAATTAATTAAAAAAAATGTCGATAAGATTAGCACATGTTGTATACACCTTATCATAAAGACAATATTATGAACAATTACATATTACTCTGAGCATATGACGAGTCATACGGTCAAAAATAGTATAAATGGTAATGAACTATTTCTATTTTGTGAAACAGGCTATTCTTGGTCTAACATATAGAGTGAACACACACGTTTCAGGGCGATTTCATTCGGGACGTAATGCAGTCATAACATTTTAGTCAACGCCGAATTCAAGGCATTTAAGTCTTATGTAACTGTATTCTTTATGTCGTTCATGAGTAATAAAAACAACAGCTGTATAGAGCTGGTATTGATCACACTTACACCACCCTGAGATAAGCTCGCTGCAAATGACCATTTGGTTGGGTCTAAAAACTGGAAATCGTCGAAGAAAATGAGCTTCATGTTAGTTTTAGGGACAGGCGATGTTGGACGGACCATCTGCAAGTCTTCTCTCTTGACAAATTCTGAAGAAAATAAAAGCTTCATGTAATGTTAACACAAGAGCAATGTCAGGTCAAACGCACCTGTAAGTCGAAAAAAATCGTGCATACTTTATGTCAACTATTGCCAGAAAACTCCATCGTCAATCAATTGAAATCATTGCCAAGAAAAATAAGAAATCAGTTTGCTGTTTATATGGGCAATACTTATATACCTGGTGCGGCGTCATGACACATCAGAGTACCGTCCATCTGATGACCATTTGGGGTGATGGTGCTTTTCTCTTCGAATATCACAGTTGATTTGACTAGGTTTCTTTTAATTTAGAAAAGTAAGATAAGTCTATGTTCTACTGTCCATATAATCATAACAACATTAAATCGGAAGTTTTTAAACTATGCAAGCCGGAAAGTGTTTTCCCATACCTTCATTGTTAGCTTCTATCTTTGCTTTTGTACACAGGAAGGCTGATAAAAAGAGACATGCCGTTAAACACAAGGCTTTCATGACGGCTAAAACAGAAGAGTATCAATACGGAGACGAAGAAATACGATTACTAAGACAAGTGACCCCTAAAATTCAGGACACACCCATAGAACTCTTATCTGAAAATATGTGAGTTAAATAAGGTCATATGTTAAAGTCGTTAATGTTCACAAGATATTACCCTACGCCTTAAAATACGATCCTAAAATAACTACTGTGATAAGACTGCTTGTGATGTAAATGCTCTATTAACAATGTCCAATTTGCTTATTTGATTAGTGTTTGACGTTGTACTCAAGGGTATTTCACTTATATTACGACTATAGGTGCTGTTGGGGTATATGCGATGGAATACCTCGTATAAAACGAACCCGCCATCTCCGCAGCTACAGAAATATTTCCTTATCAGTGTATACCTAAGATCGACAGCGGGATTTAAGCCCATAGGCTACCTTTTCAGTCAAATGTTCAACCAACTGGGTCACTACGCTACCCTTTTAGTTTAAAGAAAAAACTATAAAAGAGTGGACATTTCTTTCAAAAGCTTGAAAAGTTTCTTTAAACCAGTTACACTCAAATAAGTGTTTTATTACACGACATCGATAACTAAACAAAAGGTTCATCGCAATGGCAAAACTTCACCAGCTGATATAAAACAGTCACCATTGTATAAAAGTTAAAAGCGAAAACGTAAAACTGCAATCTAGTCTTTTATAATACGACTGTTGTTCCAAATGTTACGAAAATCTAGGGTTTTATTTTCAGGCGTCACGAAAATAATGAAACAAAATTCAGAGATCTATTGATATCAATTGCATAGATCAAAGTTTAAATTTAGTATGTGTAAACGAATGCCAGATGTGATTGCGCATTAGAAGGATTAATGCTACTCGTGTTGAATATATTGCAGTGTTGAATAAGTTGCTGTTAAACTCAAACATTGTGGTTTCCAACTTTGAAGATGCATTCCCAAATGTATCTATTGCATGTTATGATTGATTCTTCAGGAACTAAAAGTAAAACACAACATGAACTGGCGATGAAATAGACGCTTTCAACACCGCAGATTTTGAAGAAGTGATAGATGGCAAAGAACCTGCCAATGCACAAAAGGCTTGTTTTTTTAGATATTGATTCATTGATTGCATGGTGTTTAACCATTTCTTTAATATGACGGTGGTGTAGTTTGAACAGTAAACATCGGCACTAGTTAATACAACCGTAAACATGTGAGCTGTATATTTATAAATGTTGAAAATAGTGATACATACATGTATATGTGGAGGCAAGCAAAACTTTCGTTTTCTACATTTATAAGTGTAAGACAAAGAGTATGGTTTTGTCTGATATCAGAACTGAGTCTGTTAAGTAACTAACAAACACTAACTCAAATGAATACATACATGTATATGCAGATGATCATCTCAGTTCACTGAAATAAAATCATACCTAGGCTTTATCGAGCCCAAACACGTGAATAAAGTACACATTGACACTGTACTCGTTAATTTTATGGCCCATTCAACTATGATATGGAAGGAATTTTTTGAAAGCGTGGAAAAATTTTATAAATATTTTTGCGGGGTTCATTTTTTTTTCATATCTCTAACGTTTACCAACGCTGAAGTTATCAAATGTCTCTGGTATATCTCTGGTCAATTTGCTCGAATTTTCCTGATCATTCGATTTCTTCTCCTCTCATTACTCAAATTGTACTTTTATATACATCCCATTCGTACTTATCTCAGCACTGGATTCGTGACCCTTTTGAACTCTTCTTATGAATATATTCGGCTTCTTGTAATCCATAGGTTTCTACATTTGTAATCACCAGATTTGTACTCGATCAGTACTTCTCTGATCTATCGACTTGAATTTAATACTTGAACTGTTGTTGGCACCCAATTACACCATTCAATCGGTTTTATTCAGTTTATTCAAATATATTTTGAACAGTTTAGTGTCGTCTTAAATGGCTTGGTGTTTGATTTTAAGAACTACAGCAGCCATCATCTACCTTTGCCACACATTTTGACATAATAGGTTCAACTACTTCACATGTTCGAGAACGTACATAATTGTACATTTTAAACAACAGGCATGTAGTAGGCCTACCTATGTTTTTACTGCTCTCGGGAATTTCGTCACTCAATCCTATCTAAATATTTATCTTACGTCACGTTTCGTGGACCATATATACGGTATGTTTAATCTTTATATTATTGCTCCCGTATTTCCAGCGAGTGTCGATAAGACAGGATGGGATTGGCACTGTGGACATTAACATTACTGGTACAGGTGTTGCTTGTCACCTGCGATTATAGTGTACTAGACAGTAAGTAATTCAGAGAATTTTCAAATCGGACAAATTGTCCATTTTCAGCATTCCCGCAAAAAATTGTGATTAAACTCACGAAAATTATGAAAACTAAAATACAAGAAATTCACAGTTCATCATTACCTCTGTGATTCGTTAATGATTCCTACAGTTAGCGTGTCTGAGTACAAAGCTTAAAAATATAACTATTTAAAACGATAAATTGTGTATAAAGCAGTTTGCAACAACGACGTCGTAAATGCGTGGAAACGTTTCATTGCCTCCACGAAGCCCCATTTAGCTTTAGATGCCATATTCTGTATGTATTCAAAATATAAAATGTTTCGTGAGTAGATGTGAAGCGGAGTCCCTTAATAACAATTTTGACACAATATCTTGTTGAACACTTTATGAAGAAACCATATCAACGGCATGAAATCCCATAACCCAATTATGTACTTGGTGTTATTCTACAAGACAAAAACACAATGAACAGATTTCTGCTTGGAAATGCCTGTATCCGCCCATATACCTCGTCTTAATCATAGGTTCGTGACATACATTTACGGTTTTCTATACAAGCTTCATTAGTAATAAAGGGCAGTTTTGTAGGAAAGAAATTTGTGAAAATCGATGTGAAAGCCAAAAGAAGAAAGCAGGTAAATAAGCCTTTCAGTATGACGGTTAAAATAACTGACATACCCTTATGTATCTAACGGACGCTTTGGTATGATTTGTTCCAATGATAATGACATTTAAATGCTCATGTTAAACCCGTGTAGTATTGTCTTAAATCATACAGAGGAAGAAAAAAAGGAGAATGACTTGATGGTATTAGCCCCCGGACCTGTTCCTCGGGCAAGTCTTAGGCAGATCTTCAAAGATGACTTCAACAGCTTAGACAGGAGCCATTGGGATATATCTGCCAGCGCTGCACAAGGCGGGGTAAGACAAACAATATCGCACACCAGTTCTTACATTTCTTTCAAACAAGAACGCACTGTCCGACAGGTTTATCAAAAGTAAAATGATATCATAACAGATGATGAGTACATTTACTTGTTGATTGATTTAGGTGAATTGAGTTATTTAACAGATAGGACTTTGGCGAATTGTGAGTAATTTAACAGATAGGACTTTGGCGAATTGAGTTATTTAACAGATAGAACTTTGGCGGCTTGTAGTGATAAGGATTAAATCATCAGCTCTCCATTAAGTCATTTATATCAATTCCACTTTTGCATTTTTTTGTAAAGTAGGCGCATGTGCATTCTAACTTATGCTTTTTTTGTCATATGAAAATACCATATTATTTCAGCACAATGAATTTCAAATCTACTCGCCGGAAGCCCACAACTGTTACGCACGAGGAGGAATAATGTATCTGAAACCTGTAAGTTAATATTATATATCACAGATTAGCGCTCCCTAAATTAATTTCCACCAGCCACTAAATTAAATTTTTAGTCTGTCTAAATTATTTTTTTTACCTGCCTCTAAGTTGATTCCGACCCGCTCCTTCACAATACCTGTCATAGTATTAATACCTATGCCATCCTACTTGATTCTTCTACCAGACGCAAATTTGTTGTCGACTAAGTAAAACATAAAGTAATTAATTTGGTAAATAGTTTAGGTAACCGAAACCGATTAGATGAATGAATAAATTTCAATTTATTTTCGGAGCACGGTGTCATCCAATTTTGTTTTCTATGTTACACAGACCCTGACATCTGATAAATTTGGATCCGATTTCCTATACCACGGAGTCCTGGATGTGAAAAGTTTGTAGTTGAAGATTTGTTACTTTTTATGCCTTTAAACACATACATGTACATGTAAATGTAATATATGGTAGGCCTATTCGTGATATTCTGAAGCAATGGCGGGGAGCCTTCTCCGTAAGAATTTTTTATTTATTTATTTATTTATTTATTTGATTGGTGTTGAATGTCGTTCTCAGGAGTATTTAACTTATATGGCGATATGTTTGTGTTGTCGAACGTATTACCGTTACAGCAAACAGGGCTCATCGGTACGAAAATAACCTTAATAATAACTTGTGTTAACGCTTTTAACTGTTCGATTCGTTAACGTGATCTTTGAAGAAGAAACATATAAATGGATTCGGGTTTTGGCAGAGAAGCACCGTAAGTCTTTTAGAAGGAAACGGAGAACGTAGTATCGTTTGTCCTAATCATTCTCTTCTTATTCCTATATCTACAGAACAGTGGGGGTACTGCAACCCTACGTGGAATAACGGATGCTACAGAAATGCTGCTAACGACGGAATAATGCCGCCTATTATGTCCTGTTACATGACTTCAAAACTTTCATTCCAGTACGGCAAGATGGAGATTGTCGCTAAAATGCCTAAAGGAGATTGGCTGTGGCCAGGTCAGTTCATTTACCTTTTGTCTTACTATGAATAAAAGCTAAAATAATGAATAAATTTCGTTTTATACAATGCCTAAAGATACTGTGCCATCAATACAATGGAAATGATCAGTCGATATCTATGTTTTTGAAGAACGGCATCAGACACCACACGCAAACATAAGATCAACCAAAAATAAAGTGATGTTGGATTTGCCTATGTTTGTCGTGTTGCGCAGACCAGACCCCATTTTGAATGGCTGACTTGTCTTGTCAACAACAGCTCATAGGTCATCTAGATCCTTTAATTTCTTTGATAAGTTGCTACAGCAGCGAGGGTACACACTTTTTACGTTATTTAAAGCAGTGGTGGTAGAACACCGCGTAATTCTTTTAAATAATGATAATTATTCTTCTAGCTCTGTGGCTGATGCCCAGACACGGTAAATACGGCGGATGGCCCCGTTCAGGAGAAATTGACGTGGCTGAGTTATTAGGTGAGTGTTATAAGATCTGTTACCTGTAAGTGTGCGACTGGGTTTGATCACCGTTTCATTTCATCAGTTCTCGAAATTAAGAGTGAAACACCCTGGGAATAAAACAGAAATGTTATTCATAAAGGTTTAATCCATGACAAATACAAGATTTATAATGTGAGAAATATGTGTTATAGTATCTGCCAAATAAAGAATGTAAAGAACCGATTCTACGAGTCTCAATCAAGTCCCTTCTCTCAAGCTTATAAGTCGTTATATCAAGAATTGGATTATCTAATATGAGCGTAATCTAATGTTATGCAAATGCACCATGTACTTTTGCTTTCTGTGTTAATATTCTAGCGAAAAAGACTTAGCAGAACCTTTACCTACGACAAAAAAAAAAACGTAGTACAGGGAACAACATACAACCATATTAACCATAAGAATAATTTGTATATATGTTGTTCACTTCAGGGAACACTAACTATGGCAGTTTAGGTATTCAGAGAACTACAGCTTCCCTACATTTCGGGAATGACGCCTCTCACGACAAACATGTGACAAATCAACAGTAAGTATCGGCGGAAGTCAGTAACCGAGATCCACAATCTTAAAAAAAATCTATAAAAAAAAGATGTAAAAAGGAATAACTATAACCAACGACGATGATTGATTTGATTTTTCTTTTACACAGCTTGACCAAATAAGATACAAGAAATTCTGATAGCATTTATGTTAATTGGTTCCGTAAATCTGTAAAATTAACAATCTGTTAATGTCCTTTCGTTCAGTCATCTTCAAGGTTCATCGTACGGTGACAACTTCCACAAGTATACACTGGACTGGACAACTTCCCATATCAAGTGAGTTGATGAAGTTTACAACGTATTATTGTGTTTACAACCTCTTTGGTGGATTATAGAAAGCTGATGCAAATCCATACACTTGCAACATGAGCACATGGGTGTAAGATAACTCTGACATGGAAATGGAATTCTATCGTCCTTTTCAAACTCGATTGCATGGTTTGTAATTCGCGAAATACTATCTTAAGCGAATTCTGCAACAATTTGTTGCCGATGTGACGCATTATGCACTCAGAAATGCGGACAATTTAAAGTTCCATTTTTCAAAATATATATTTGCCCTTTGCGGTGTCATTGTGGAACAATTTACACACTGATATTAGAATTGCTGCACCCCTGAACAGGTTTCAGACGATGCTATCCGAAGGCGATTCTTTTGAACGCCATTTGCAAATTATGTCTCTAAGACTTTAATTTACTGTTTTGAAATCTCATATGTTTTATCGTCATCTAATTCTGTCGCCAGAATGTCAATGCGGTTTCTTAGTTGAAGCCACTGAGCATTATATAAAGGCTTGTCCATTATTTCAGCCATCCAGACAAACGTTTTCTTTCAAGAGTGTTAAATGATTTTACTCTGGATACTCTGATATACGGCAGCGCTGTATTATCTCGTGACACGAAGGAAACTAGCATTGTCGGCATGAATAGGATAGAGCATTTCTCAGTTACACCGTTTAATTTTTGATTATGCCTATATACCATGTATTTATTAATATCCTCTTGTATATATACTCTGTCAAAAAAAGAAACGCATAGGCGAAATATTAGTAGAATTGTCTCTTCAATGCAAAGCGGGATAATTCAGTCATTTTTAAAGGGTAGCACAGTTAAAGTTGGTACAAGTATGTGGTAATGTTTTCGCTATGGACTGACGGCAGCGGAGGCGTATTCGTCACCGAAAAGCGCCGCACGAGGGCGCTGAAGTCAGTACCTTGTGTGGCCACCGT
>JAVFBZ010144196.1:0-20703 GCA_032466195.1 Katharina tunicata | reverse complement strand
GAATTATCCTGCTTTGTATTAAAGAGATAATTCTATTAATATTTCGCCTATGCGTTTCTTTTTTGACAGAGTATATATACACGTGACTTGAGATCAAACTTTTACATTTTCACGCGCCAATAGGCTCGATCGGTAAGAACAATCCTGTAAGAGTAACAGGGACGGATCCAGGGTGTTTAGCAGAGCACTGTCTTATAGTTAAATATTGCTTGCGTAGTAGAAACTATAATCGATATGGTGATTTTCTTACAATCTACATGTCGATATTTAACTGATTTCAAATTCCTACGTGAAACCTTCATGACAAACATATGTTTGTCTTCATATACATATGCGTAATATACAAAATGGTTCGGAAACAGTTTATGAATATCACTTATAAAAAAAAGGCAGTGAACCATTTTTAAACTTTCTGAAAAATGTAGACATCCTAATTTTGTGTACGATCGAAACCTTATGATGGATGTAAAAGTAGTCAGTAATCGATGTTGTCACTTAACATCAAAACATCATCCATTTTTCTTGATTAACAAAGCCTTTAAATTTCCACTGAAAATAAGTATAGCTCAGAGAAAACGCGTGTTATAATGTTTTCTGGGGACTACAGGTATTTATGCATCACGCCAAGATGCGTGATTCTGCAGAACAAAACCGTAATAACAAAATTTGACATACGGGCTTTTTTCACGCTTATTATGAAACCTATTTCTAAAATCAACTGAACCTTAGATGAAAAATGTTTTATGATATTTAGTTAATTCTCTGGACGCCACAGCCAAATTAGTTTTTATATTTCTCCTTTTTAAATACTGGGCTGCTTTTATATAGATTGCAAACCATAAACTTTATTTATTGGCTCGTGTCGTGATGCTGAGATTACGTTCAGATTTCTTGACAGCAGTTTATTTAGCAGTGTAATGCGTCAAATGCCTTTGGTGGTTCTTATTTTACATTGTCGTCCTGATGGAACTTACTGCGCCTTTTGTTAAATTAAACAGGATTTTGTATCATATTTACCCATCAAATACATAAGAGGAGACGAAAATTACAAGGTTGTGCTTTCGAAGTGCAACAAAAACTGGCATAAAAATTAATGAATAAAGCTTCAAATGTCTCTGCCTCTCAATAACTTTATATTAGAGAATATATATTATTGCCAATGCCAATTTGACGACCCGTTTGGAACAATGTCATTGACTGTTTCGATGTCAAGGTAGTAATTCGAACCAAACATCATTTTTATCCGTTTGTAAAAACTTGTTCGACATAACGTACCCCCTTGATAGATAGGTTTTTTAATACTTGTAGAGAAAGAACAGTTTGCTTGCCTCCACCAGGATAAGATCTCGGGTCTTTTGCCCGATTAGATGGTTTTACTCTTCATGTATATAAGCTAGTGGGGATTATCCTTCCTAGTGACAATGACCGATGTACCAGACCAAAACACTTTGTGAATGTCGCTTCAAATTTTTTCCATTGGTTTTCCAGACAAAAGGATGCAATTTAAACTGAATGAATAATTCGCACGTTACATTTTCCGACAGTAAGCAACAGAAGCCTTTTACCTTAGAACCATTAGCATGTCGACTTGATAAATAGCGAAAAATTCTTAACAAATACAACTATGTGTTAATTTCACAAATCAAGGCTTATTTGAATTTTGGGTCGCCGCGTGGAACGGAAGCACAGTCTAGAGCTTTTCCTTCAGCGAGAATCCATAAGCTCATCGAAGGTGTCTCTGTGACTTGGAGAGTATGACTTGTGATCACCAATCAATTGTTGTTAACCATTGACTGCAAACTACAATATCCGTGAAGTCATTGAACAGCCTTTGCTAAAACCTATTGAAGCGTAACTCTCTTCAAAATTGAGAACTCGCGAATGTCAAGGATTAGAACCATGGCTCGGAAAGTAGGTCAGTAAACATGCGCCAAGCATATCCGCTTTCAAAGACGTATTTAATTTCGCTTAATAACTGTAATTTGGTACTGATCAATTCTTCTGGTTTACGAGATAAACAAGTCCGCGTGTGCACTACACATCGTATGGGAATATGTCATACACGAACACCTTTATCAATATTTATCAAAAAGGGATAAATACAAAAATCGGGATTACCATTTTGTTGTTTATGGGTTTAACAACGACATATAGGTTTTTGATTGTGTGTTTAAATCTTCCGGCGTCATTTTGGTACCGAGTTAAAACTCGTTCTGACGAGGTACCAAAATGGCGCCAGAGGTATCAAACATGCAATCTACCACCGATTCGCCATTCTAATCCGCTAAAATAAAAAAAAGTATGGTCCTTATGCGTAACAACAGTTTTAAACGCCTAGACAAACACATTTCTGCTATCTACGTTTTCATGTATATTTGAAAAGGTGACTGTACCGGAAGAGGGTTAGAATAAATGTTTTGTTCCGAAGTTTGGCAAACAGGGGACAATAATAAACAATTACAGATTCTTGGCTAGCCTTATTTTGGGAGAAAAAGTGGTTGGAACCCAGAAAATCCACAACAGACCCACTAGTATTTGGCAGACCAACCAACGTACAGTTCGAGCCAGTGTTTGATCTCTCAAACTCTGGTGAGAGGCATCAGTGTACCAACATCTTTCTAAATAAGAACGTACGTCCCATACGACCCAACCACGAAGGCCCATCGGTTGAAGTCGGCCTAATTTGGTTCTTGATCGATGATATGATTCAAAGTCGATTTAAAACTTTCTGTCACAAAATAGATATATTTTTCTTTTTTAGGAACGAACAACTTTTTTAATATCATTTCAATGAAACTACTCATGGCATAAAATTCACTTTTTTTGACACAGTTAACGGACAATGTCCCCTGTTAAACTGGAGAACATTAATCGATAAAAGTGACTATAAACGCCAGCTTACAGTTAATAAAGTTCGTATGTCATTCGACCAGAGACGATGAAATGATATGTAATTTGTGTGTGTGTGTGTGTGTGTGTTTTGTTAGTTTTTATCAATCTGCCACACTCTGGCTTAGCTGCTTGGTCGCTCGACATCTGACTCACATTACTGTATCCGGTTTTGGTTCGAGTTACCTTGTCGGCCAAAGGTATGAAAGGGAAGCTATCGACTTGGTGGTTTAACGAGGTTTGTCCTTAGTAGTTCACCACACACCGGCAACGGAGTGTCGTATTATAAGTAAAATACCATAGGCTCTGTAAGTATATTTCGCTTCTGTTTTATTCCGGCTACATTCTCGAAACTGTGGCGCTCTGCAACGACTAGTGGTCGTTCTGAATGTCGTATATTTTTCTTTTGAGTCTGTTATAGGACTGGACGGGGGGACATTGTCACATTTATAAAATCCCGTCTATCTAAATCAAAAAAAGTTTTATGTACCCAAAAGGCGAAGGAATCTCGTGAAATAAAGTTCACCACATGACGTGACTTACAGGCCGTATTGAGGGCGACCTTAAACACTTATCAAAAGAGCAAATCAGTCAATAAATTCTTCCTGCTTTTGAATTAAGATCCGCCTGCCGGAAAACTGGTGCCCCAACGCAATGTCATCCTTATTGCGAAAACTTGTATCAAGCTGTATTGCATAGGGTAAGTCGATGAAACCTTAACGGCGCTGAAAATTATTCACAAAAACTACATTAACAACTCAATTGGATCAAACGTCACAGAACTCAACCTTTTTCTCGTCTGCATGTCATTATCTCTGACACACCATTTTGGACTCTAAACAAATGTTCAGTTCCCCAGCGCTTGCCGTAATTGTGACGATCATTATATTAACCAGCCAACAGAATTATATGGTATCAAAAGCTAAATGTCGTGTAAACAAAACAGACGTAAACAACCAAACTGAAAGACTTAACGTCGAATGGACCAAACAGATGTCAGATGAAATTTCAATTTGAATAAAAACAGATCTTTGGGTGGCTGAATAATATAAACTTGTTCACCGATCTTTCGATAATGTCGTAAATATGCTTTTATACTCTTTGTGCACAGTTTTTGCCTTTTTTCTTATTTGTTTGGCCATTTTTGCATATATTACGTTGCCCGCGTCATCGTACACACATATAGAAGATGGTCAGTTCTATTTAGTGGTTCATGATGAAAACACTCAATACGTCAGAGAACCAATCAAGCGATATTAATGGATTAAATTATGTGGACTGTCTATAAAAAACAATCGCAGAGGAGTCTGGCTGTGTTAAGAGAAAACACTTTACATACATTGAATAGTTTCATCTTTATGGCAATTATTTTGAAAACTTTATTTGACTTTAACGGCCCAGAAAGAAAAAGAACTTATGTCATGTTATACCATTAAATCCATGATTAAGTTGGCGTCATGACGTTAATTTGCAAATGCGGAAACTCAGTCGTAGCCTCCACGCCTAATTGGAAGATATTCTAGGTATTGAGCTGATGTAAAATTGGACCTCTGGGCACAGCCGGTTAAGACTCTTACAACCTAGAACATTTTGAGATTTGATTTACTGGTAACAATTTTTTTGCCAAACAATGTGGAAGTTGAAGACTTTTCAATCCGCCCGAGGCTGACTGGCTAGATAAGTTCAATTTGTCTGATTGTCCCGGTTATTGGCTTTACGGTGGGATAGAAGCGCCGTTATCAACTTGGTGTAAGATTGAATTTTAAAAAAATGAGACTGAAAAAAATCACAACAACCCCGAAACGAAAAAAACGCATAAGAAATCGATTGCGCTCAGCCCATGTCACAGGGCATTGTTCAATATTGTCTCTCCTTTTACACTATAATCTCAGATTATTCCATTTTATTTACTACATTCCAAAAATTGCCGACAAAAATCTACATGGCATGACCCTTCTTGCTATATCCCTTAAAGTCTAAAAGGGTTGGTAGCAACAAAAAGTGAAACGTTAAGCCTGCTTATAGTGTTGTCTACCATTAACTGTTAAATTATTTATCAATTGAATCTATATACTCGAGATTTCATGGCCCAAATTAGTTGCGATTACCATTCCAGCGTTCTTTTTGTTTGGAGCCTTTGGGGTGTGGGTGGCCGATTGGACCTCGCCTTCTGTGTTATAATAATCTCACACCAGCTTTCTCTACCCACGACCCGTGGACGTTTGTCTAAATCTTCTCCATTTAATGACAACAGAAAACATTCCCCAACCACAAAAGCTTGAATTTAACACGAACTGAAAAAAAAAGAAACATTCAGTATCCGCTCCAAGGGAACCAGATGTCCCCCCAATAGCCCACTATGTCGCCATGAATCTCCAGGCCACGTTCGTTGACAATCCAATATGACTTCAACGCACCATCTCTCAACGGGTAACTGGAATGCATGAACCGATCCATCTTTATTCGAATTATTCGCTCATTGAGTAGTTCGACGAGCTTTGTTTAAAGATGTTAACCAAGAAAAAAATCACAGATCTTTCGCCGCTCAAATCAGTTTCTAACAGAAGTGGATTTCCCCAAAAAACACAAATCATTCTGCATTATACGTTTTCTTTTCGTGGTTGTATTTATCATGTACATCACGTCTAAATTTTATAGAATTAAATTTTTTCCTACAATCCTTAATGTTAAAATTTATTACTAAATGTGAGAAATTCACTTGACTCAACTACAGTGTCAATCTTAGATCTCAACAGAGGCTTACAAAACGCTATAAAACTACCTATACTTTAATTCTGCGAGTAAGCCTCTGCCCGATATAGTAAACATTTATATTGAATTTTTATGTTAAAAAAAATTAATTTAGGTTTATAACATCTATTTGCTCCTCCCGATTATAATAATAGTATTATTAATAATAATAATAACAATAATAAGTATTACTATTATCCCATAACTTCTTGTAACTTGTACACCGCAGCACTAAAAGTGTATTTTGTTGCCAAAATACACTCTTGAAAAAAACATAAAACATAAAAACACTAAAGGTCTTCTGAATTTTGTTTGTTTATGCAACATTCAACACAAAATCAAAACGTTTGATTGAAAGGTCTTTGTCACACATTTCCAAAGTATAACAGTGGCCAAACCCAAACTCTGCTAATTTTGTACGCCTCATACAAGAAGAGAGTCCCAGTCAGCATTTGCCAATCATTTCCCCGTGATCGGGCCAACATATCTTGCTTACAGGATTGGTATACCCCCGTCTCAATTCCATTTAAGACCTTGGAAAAAGTGGCACACCACGGGTTATATTTCACTTCCGCCATCTATGCCTCAAAGCCATCGAGACTGCTCGCCGGGTTCAATGAGGGTGCCAGACCAAACACGCAGGAACCGTCTGCTAGAGGTTGAAAATCGACTCAGGCGACCAGTAGAAGGTTATCATTGAGATGTTCGAACCGACGTCAATGTGTCTGATGGTGCAGAAAGTAATAGGCATGGAGACGTAACAGTTTTATTTTTTCAAAAGTTTGTTTTACATGATTGACTATTTAAATAACTAAAATGGCAAATGATACCACCTCAAGACTTTCAGTGAACCTTTGTTGACGAGTCTTGTTCTTTCGACTATTTGTTCTTACGAATATTTAAGCCTTGTAATTAATAATCTTCATATAGACAATTAACAATTTCATCACAGACAATCTCTTATGGAGATCAAACTGAGATCGTATTGGCATGTGGATGCCACAGAACTGCGGCTGAAGATAAGACATCAACTATGACCATACAATTTAACGCATACAACACATTCGCAATACCTGGATCGCATGGGCACCTTGGCTTGCCCTTCCAAACAAAGGTATGTCTTTGATTTGTGGAAATTCGTGGATAAGTCACCTAACGAAACTAAAAAAATACTATGATTTTACTTGTATAAACTTTATAAATTAAATAACTTGACGAAGCTGCTTCTATTCACTAAAACTTCAGTACGGACGATTTTAAGAATTGCAGAGTCGGTCGTGATTTAGACTCCAGCACGAGTATTTTATCTGTTTCCAACTGGAGCCATGCATTGTCCTAGTGTTGTTCCGTCGTTGATGTCATTCACATCACTTAACCATATTCTGCTTTAAGTAAGATCGATAAAACAAACTTCCCTAGGGTAAATCAGAGCTTTAAAGCAAGATTGTTGTCGTTGGAGAGTAACTTTTCGAAATAATAAGATCCAAAATAGCTGCTGATTAACGTTTGATCACATTTAAATGTGTGGAACAATGCCAGGTAACTGTCATAGATGTGAATTTAATGATATCGTTTCTCATATGGACCTAACACACTGACCAGGATGAGTATATATCAATAAAGGATACTTTTAGCACTCGATAGAAAAGCGAAAGTATCATTTGTTATTGTCCGAAAAGATACATACATGGCATTTATGGGATAAATAGTACATCCGATTCGTAAACATCAAACAGTAATTTTTTTTATGATTCTTCAACCAAGGCTATGAATAAAAGAAAATTATTTCCCTTGCTTTGATCAATTTATATTTATGGGAGACTGCGTAGAAATAATCTGAGTATATTGGTTCCATAAACTCTAATTTCCCTTCTGTATTAAAGTTATTTGTTCTGCTGTTTTAACGCTGAAGTTTGATTGTTTCTGCGCACACATAACCATAACAGCTATGTCATTACTGTTATGATACCCCTGGGCTTACGTGTTATAGATGTGTATTACATGGAACAACTGTTTATCACAGAAGTGTCAAAATGGTTTGACAAATAATAGCTTTTATTGTGTGTCCAGTCGTGTAGTGGAAATCCATGTTTTCCAATGAATAGCCAGTATTGTTTAGTGAATTATTTGAAGTATTTCGATCTATTGCTACAACTTGACATGTATTTCTATTAAAATTGTTTTTCAGCGATAAAGAATGTAATATTTCCAAGTCACTCTCCATGATGATTCGATGAATTGATTAAAACTGGTTACTTGCTGATTAAACAGTCTTGAAATATCCCAATGAAGAATCGATGTTTTGAATTTCAACTCCATTCCTCTTCGGTTAATGACACAGTGCCAGCAGCAACTATTAGGATTGTCGAATGAGTCAGGTAGTTTGAATCTGAATTTTGCCGTTCATCTAACTTTATTCCGTGCGCTGATATTTAATTATATTATTGCATTGAAGTGGTTTGGATTAAATCAGGGCAAACTTTGGAACCTTTGACTCGGATTCGTAAACCTACCAAGCTCTCATCAGATTTTCACCAACTTTTATGGGATACCAACTGACGGTCAAGGTTTGGCCATTTGATCAACATGACAGCTGAAAATGTTTAAAAGTTATTTGAACACGGCACAAAATATTGAGTGATAATGTGGTTTTATTTTTTTCTTCTATATAACTGGAAAATCGTTTCAAGTTACAGCATAACAGAAACAAGTGCGAATGAAATATTAAGGAAATACAATAGTTTATCACTCTATTATGTATTGTTTTCCACCGCCTGGGTGTCAATGATGTGTAAGATATTATAATTTTCCTGCTGTCGTGAATTCAAAATAAATTTGGTTTTATAAACCGACTATGAATAGGCTCACTTTGTAGATTAAACCGACCCCTTAATATTATTACTGTAATGACATCGGGACCACTATGTTTGGAGACTAATGCAAAATTAACTACATGATGTTTGAAACATAGTGTGTTGTCCACATATATATGCAAATGTTTATGACTAGTATCAAAAACGCAACTGACTTTTTTTTTATAAACAGCGCTGGTTATAGAAACCTCGTTTTTGGAGCCTTATTGTCAACCCATGTCACACATGGACAGGCGTACATAAAGCGATCTTCTTGTTTAGAAAACTACGGTTAACTTAGAACGTTTGATGACCTGATGCACTGATGTTTAAAGGGGAAGTTAAAAACAGTCATTGACAAATTAGCAGTTGATGACACAACAGCTATTACATTTTTGTAGGATTTCTCTTTCATTGAAAGCCACTTAAATTGAGCTATACTGTTAGTTAAATGTATGGAAGACTGTTTGGGTTGTGACTTATTTCTGTATTTCTTGCATATCAAAATAACCCAACTAACTCAAAATGTAATGCTACCAAAACAGAACCTATACAAATGTACAGAATAAAGCTATATATCAGATCCATAATATTTTAATAGACATTTACTTCAGGGGTATGGTCTCCACAACAAATGTAGCATGTAAAGTCCACCATACATTTAACCTACAGTAGTTCAATTTAAGTGGCTTTTACTGGAAAACAAGTAATCCTGCAAAAAATGTATTAGTAGTAAATCAACATGATATGGTGTCGTTATCACCGGCATGTTAATTCTAGTGGGACATTCAATGAAGTGTTGCCATCAAGTGTTAAGAGTGCACTGCCGTTGTGGTAGGCGTTACTTATTGCTTCAATCGACTAAATGTATTAAATCCCTGTCGACTAACGTTATGATGCAGCTCGATTGGGTTGACTGAATGTTAGGTACAACAAAACCCCAACGGAAATGCAATGCATTATCACGTATTGATCATTTTGGGATATGATACGCAATTTAGCTACATAACGAGGAAGAGAAACACCTAATTAATTCCTAATTGACTTCGTGTTTGGTATCGAATTAAAACAAAAAAAAAATCTGTTATTTAAGTAAGTTGGGTATTAAGTGAGACGTACCTCACCTTCTCCTCCCAATAGCCCACTGTGTCGCCATGAATGTCCAGGAGACATTTGTTGACAATCCAACATGTCTTCAATGTACCATATCTCAACCGTTAACTGAAAAGCATGAACCAATCGATCTTTATTTGAAGTATTCACTCTTTGAGTACTTCGACGAAAATTGTTTATAGACGTTAACTCCGAAAAAATCACAGACCCTCCGCCGCTCAAATCATTTTCTAACACAATTATAGCTCCAAAACTATTGATTCTCTGAACAAATCCTTGTGCATTATTCGCTTTCTTTTCGTGGTTGTATCATGTACATCACCTTTACATTTTATACAATAATGTTTTTTTTCGACAATCGTTTATGTTAAAACTTATAGCTAAATGTGAGAAATTTGCTTGACTCGGAACAAAATCACTTTTTTGTTTATATCTCCTTTGGACAATACTTTCATTTGAGCAGGTTTGAAATGTAAATCCTAGGAAGCATTACGGTGTCAATCACAGATACCACAGAGACTTACAAAACGCAATAAAACTACCCAAACTTCAATGCTGTGAATATAGAGTTCACCCCACATTGCATTCTTTTGTTAATTTATTAATAGTAATTTTTTAACATAAATATGAATCTTACGCCAATGCCATATGCCTCAAGTTTACAATAATAATGATCTTGTTTACATTAATAACGAATTTTTGATGATGGACGAAACGAATTGCAATAAACGTCAAAATGCATTGTTTCCCTTAATGATGCTAAATATTACGGTTGTTGTATTTGTTTTCTTCATCCTATATATTACCTATTTTTTTATGTTTTATACATATCTTCCACCAAACCATTACATGTATGGTGTTAATACAGTCGTTTCCACTTGGCTTGATTCACTTTACCCAATATTCGATTAAATAAAACTCCCTTGGGTAAATCAAATGCTATAAAACAAGATTGTTGTCGTTGGAGAGTGATTTCTCGAAATAATAAGATCCAAAATAGCTGCTGATTAACGTTTTTTTAACGTAACTGTCATAGTTGTGAATTTAATGATATCATTTCTCATAAAGACCTTAACACTGACCAGGATGAGTATATATATATCAATGAAGGATACTTTTAGCATTCGATGGAAAAGCGAAAGTATCATTCTTTATTGCCGGAAATGATACATAAATGGAATTTATGTGGTAAATAGTACATCCGACTCGTAAACGTTTTTTACGATTCTTCAACAAAGGCTCTGAGTAAAAGAAAATTACTTCCCTCGTTTTCATAAATTTATATTTCTGGGTCACTCAGTAGAAATTATCTGTGTATATTGGTTCCATACACTCTTATTTCCCTTCGGTATTACAATTATTTGTTCTGCTGTTTTAAAGTTGAAGGTTTATTGTTTCTGCGCCCACACAAACCATTTATCTATGTAACCATAACAGCTATGTCATTACTGTTATTATACCTCTGGGCTGACGTGTTATAGATTTGTATTACATGGAACAACTGTTTATCACAGAAGTGTCAAAAAAAGTTGACAAATAAGTTGTTAATCCATGTTCTCCAATAAATAGCCATTATTGTTTAGTGAAATACCTGAAGTAAATAAATTATGTTATCAAAAAGTTTTTTGCGTGTTTATTATGTTATTAAATTTAATTTGTCCCTACCTCATGATATTATAGATATACACGTTGTAAACTTTTCGATCACCCTTCCAGATTTTGTTAACGGTGACTGGCCGAAGGTCACAGGTGATCAGGTTGGTTTTACACAACCCGGATGTGCGAGTCCGCCCTGGGAGGAGAACAGGAAGACCGCTTATCCATTGAGGGCCAAAGAAGTCCCGAGTGACGACGAGAAGGAAGACGGTGTTGGTTTACGCAATCGACTTCTATTTATTGGATTGTTGCATCAATACATATACGTGTCTATAATATTTATCGAGACAATGGCTTGTAATCCCCGGAGAGCGTGTACTAGCTCAGACACCCTCTGGAGAGTGGTATCGATTTTCAACTTTAAATATCACCTACTGTTTTGACGAAGCATTCCACGTCATATCATAACAGGTATACGTGTTTACATGAACACAAATTCCATTATGTCATGACTAAAACCCAATATATGAAAACAGGATGTTGAAATCAGCAATAACCGTAAACATTTAGTGTGTGAGAATTTTCCTATAGTCGATTCTCTTAAGGGAGGGAGTGAGAAACTTAACGTACAATTTATTTAATACATGCATATTAAATCATGTATTTTACAACGTGTATATATCTATAATATAATGAGGTAGGGACAAATTAATTTTTTTGTAATAAAATCGATTTAGCTACTTTGCTTTCATTTTTCTCGATTGTGTGTCTTTCGCAAACACAATAAACACGCCAAGTGGAAAATGTTTGCTTACATATTTTATTTACTATTTAGCAAATACAAGCCAGGTGATCGTGGTGGAATAGATCGCCTCATACAAGTAAAAGTCAATTGGCCATTACGTAAGACACAAATCAATCAATCAATCTTTCGATCAGTTTCCCTACTCACACAACGTGTCTACGATTAATATTTTACATTTCACACGTTACTATAACTTTTCGTTTCTTTAATTTATAAGCTAATGATAAATTATACGGCACAGTATGTTGGTATCTTTCGCATTACTCGAGCATACTGTTCTTTCAACGGATTAAAACTTGTACTTATGAATGCATGAAGTTACAAATTATTTATTGTGACTTCGGGCAAACTAATGGAAGAGGAAATGGGTTTGAATAATTAGAGACTGCTAGAAGTAACGTTAGGGTTGGTTTTTTAAATAGTTGTTTGGGCGTTTCACTTAATAAATCAATTCCGCATTTATATTTTAAACCACGATGAAGGCAAAATACAATATTTCACAGATCGTTGCCGAAATGCGTCAAAATTAAGTTTTTGTTGTATCCTACTTTCAAAGGGATCCAGTCTGTCCAAGATAAAAAAGGCAGGTGCTGAGCATTATCCATATCCCCCCTCTCAGCAAATGAAAAAAATATGTAGCAGAGGTTAGCAATAACCATTTGATCTTTTCTTGTTCTCGAGTGACAATATTGTCTCGAGATCGAAACATTTACTTCAGAAACGGTGAAGAATGCTGGCACTTTTAGCGTTCTTAAAATCTAGTTGAAGTTTATGTGAGCTTTATTAGGTCATAACGGTTTAAAGTTCATCTATATGCCCTTTTATAGACATTATAGTTGCATTTTAAGACTATGGAATTATATGAAAGAGGAGAATTCGGCAATCGTTGCTTGTCTGTATTTCAGTGTCTTTGTCAGATTGGTTTGTAAACGTGTTGCCACAGTGGCAAGTCTCAAGCTCCTCATATGTGTTTCAGGAGTATAAGTTGAGTTCGAATCATCGAGGAGGCAGGATGTGAAAAAATAAATAGATGTGCAAATGTGATAAACAGTTAAATTGTTTGTTTGTATGATTGGGGTTTTACGCCGTACTCAAGGTTATTTCATTACTAATACGGCGTGCCAGTCCAATCGGTGAAGGAAACCACCGGATGGATTTTAGTGATTGTTATACATTCGTTAGATATTTCGCGTGTTTTGTGTAAAGTCGGTGGCGCCTTCTTAACTGCGCTGTAAACGCAAATAAACAACATATCTATTCAGCCGGACCAAGTTCTGCGGGATGAAATTAACGCAACTTAACCTTCCCCCACATTTGAAAGGGCAAGTCAGAACTTATCAATTAAAATCCAGAAACAGGAAAGCATAATACCGAATTATTGCATTGTCCTTGGTGGAATTAGGTGATTCAAGATTTCTTGGCAAGATAGTGTGAAAACCATATTGACTTTATCGAAAATGTCAGTAAACATTCACTACTATGCTAGATCGTTAAATGGAAGCTGGCATTACTATTCGCGTTTACAAAATTGCAAATCAAACTCAAGATTCTCAAGCCTACTTCCAAACATACACGATATTGAATGCAGCCAAAATGAACAGTACCTCACGCCTATGTAAGTGATTCGCAACCTAGAACGTTCTGTGTTCTCATTTCACATTGTTTCACGATGGAATATGGGTTACGCAGTCTCTTCAATCTGATCATCGGACCGAGTTTAAATTGTCCAATTTGTGCGTATCGGATTATTGGCTTATCGCATGGGTAACACAAACATAAATTTGGCTCTGAATTGAAAAAAGCAAACAAACCAAAAAACACTGTACGATTCCGTCAAGCTGAAAGCCATGTCTAACTCAATACGAATTGTCTATGTGCAGTCTACGTACTCATTATCCGAGAATTTTTTTTGCCTACATTTTTGTTGCTAGATCCTTATCGCGTTGATAACATATAATCCATCTTTTTTTTTTTCACTTTCAATGATAAAAGAACATGATCGACAACTACACATGAAGTTTTTGTGATGCCGGGTTTCCTCGTGGTTTAGCACAGGATTGCTTCCGGTAGATCAGTTTTATCCAGTTATTCATGGTAAAACTCGATTAAGAAACACCTAACTTTCGAAAGTTTCTCATAGACTGCATTTAATAAGATGAAATTCGAAATTCGTTTGATACATCAACCAAAGCAAATAAAGAAAATCTAATTGTTAACTACAATTCTTACATAAACAAATACAATTATATCGACATTTGCTTAAATAAATCCACTGACATTTTTAGATAAAAGACCAGAGTTTTAAATTTATGATGAAACTGGAGAAAACAAAGATTATGTATATTTCCTATTATTAGCTTTGATGTCCGCTGTAAGTTGATGTTAAATAGAATCACATGGTTATATAAATGCCTTAAATTGACGAAGGAGCCAAGTTTGAAACTGTTCCTCTGAGTGGGCATAATTGTATATTTTAACCCCGCAAACAAATCATCTGTCGGTGGGAGACGAAAACAAAGGCCGTAAATTCGACAGATCGACAGGAGATTCAGCTCCCAAAATTCATCGTAAATACTCCAGGATTTCCATTTTGATTTCGAATTTTAATAAATACATTTTTATTGCCAACGTAGGATGAGGTCAGATCTAATATTTTAAATATTTTTTCTCCACAGTGAGATTTGCTTTGACTTTTCGATACGTTTATATAACATATGCGCACCTAGCTAAGCGATTGGCAATGGGGTTGGTAGAGCACAGGAAGACACGGATCTTAGCACTTTAAGTGAAATGCTGTCGCACACCCGCAGGAGAAGGAACTCCACATGTGAGCGGTGACGAAGATCTGTGGACCAGAAGTGTATAAAAACGTGTTTTCATTAAGAGTTTGCTTTAAGTTGATAAACTTAGTTCAGAATTTAAAAGCGAAGCACAACCACGTGAATATTAATAAAATGTCGCGTGCAGAAAGTTCAAGTAGAAAATGAATCCATTTAATTGAAATACGGTTTTGTTTTTAACTGAAAATCGACATTTATCTACATCATGTATTGTGTATTTGTAAAAATGTCACTATCTATTTACAATGTGAACACGAAGTCGGTTTTTTATTCTAACTGTCCTTCTCGCGTCAAATTGTTAATTCTAACAGCGGTGATCAAATTATATTGTAGAATCTTAGGTTTCAATTCCGAATTTTCACAGATTGATTTCAGATTTCGTGACAAGGCACCACTTTTGATTTAACGGAGCAATAACTCCAAAAACGCCCCTGCTAAAGAATGAATAGCCTGGCGTCGCAGTTCCATTTTGAAAATCCCACTTACAATCTACACGCTTATTTACACTGTATTCAAGGATGTTGAATTAATATGAAATGGTTCTTTACGCCAAAGTCTTTTAGTGTTTTTGGAGCCATGGCAATTCAAAATGAATAAGATCCCTTTCATCTGTTAGGAAACTGAATGGTTAAATATGTTTAATTTGTATATTTGTTAAATGCTCTTGATTGGATAGGTAAATCTCTCTTCAGTTAGTTAGGTTGACCAAAAAAAGACCACATCTATATACTGTACTTGTGACTCGAGCTCAAACTTTTACACTTTAACGCGCCAATAGGCTCGATCGGTAAGAACAATCCTACTAGAGTAACAGGGACGGATCCGGGGCGTCTAACAAAGCACGGTCTACATGTACATATGCTTAATATACAAAATGGTCCGGAAACAATTTATGAATATCACTTATTAAAAAAGACAGTGAACAATTTTTAAACTTTCTGAAAAATTTAGACATCCTTAATTCTTGTATGCCCAAAACCATACGATGGATGTAGAAGCAGTCAGAAATCGATTTTGTCACTGTACATTAAAATATCATCCATTTCTCTTTATTAACAAACCCTTTGAATTTCCACTGAAAATAAGTGTAGCTCAGAGAAAAAAATGCGTGTTATAATGATTACTTGGGACTACACGTATTTATGCATCATGCCAAGATGCGTGATTCTGCAGAACAAATCCTTAATAACAAAATATGACACACGGGCTTTTCGCACTCATTATTATCAAACCTATTTCTAAGATCAGCTGAACCTTAGATGAAAAATGTTTTATGATACTTAATTAATTCACTAGACGCCACAGCAAAATTAGTTTCTATGTTTCTTCCTTTTAAATACTGGGCTGCTTTTATCTAGATTGCAAACCATAAACTTTATTTATTGGCTCGTGTCCTGATGTTGAGATTACGTTCAGATTTCTTGACAGTGCCATTATTTAGCAGTTTAATGCGTCAAATGCCTTTGATGGTTTTTGTTTTACATTGTCGTCCTCAGGGAACTTCCTGCGCATTTTGTTAATTAAACAGGAGTTCGTATCATATTTATCCATAAAAGAAATAAGAGGAGACGAAAATAACAAGGTTGTGTTTTCTAAATGCATTAAAAACTAAAATAAAACAAAAAGAACAAATAAAGCTTCAAATGTCTCTGCCTCTCAATAACTTTATATTAGAGAATATATATTATTGCCAATGCCAATTTGACGACCCGTTTGGAACAATGTCATCGACTGTTTCGATGTCAAGGTAGTAATTTGAATCAAACATCATTCTGATCCGTTTATAAAAACTTGTTCGACATAACGTATATTGTTATATAGTTTTGTATACTTGTAGAGAAAGAAAATGTTGCATGCCTCCACCAGGATTCGAACTCGGTCTATTGCCCGATTAGATTGGTTTTACTGTTCATTTATAAACTTGTGGGGATTATCCTACCTAGTAACAATGACCGATGTACCAGACCATAACACTTTGTGAATAGCGCTTCAATTTTAATCCATTGGTATTCCAGACAAAAGGATGCAATTTAAACTGAATGAAAAACGGAAACCTTTTAACCTAGAACCATTAGCATGTCCACTTGATCAATAGCGAAAATTCTTAACAAATGCAACTATGTGTTAATTTCACAAATCAAGGCTTATTTAAATGTGAGGGTCACCGCAAGGTAGGGAAGCACAGTCTAGAGCCTTTTCTCCAGCGAGAATCCGTAAGCTCATCGAGGGTGTCTTCGTGACTTGGAGAGTATGACTTGTAATCACCAATCAATTGTTGTTAAGCATTGACTGCAAACTACAATATCCGTCAAGTCATTGAACAGCCTTTGCTAACAACTATTCAATAGTCTATTGAAGCATAACTCTCTTCAAAATAGAGAGCTCGGGAATTTCAAGTATTAGAATCAAGGCTCGGAAAGTAGGCCAGTTAACACGCGCAAACCATATCCGTTTTAACAGACGTATTTAATTTCGCTTATTTACTGGAATTTAGTACAGTGCGATTCTTTTGGTTAACGAGATAAACATGTCCGCGTGTGCACTACACATCGTATGGAAAAATATCATACACGAAAACCAATTAGGCCTGGATCAAAGGAGTCAAACACGCAATCTACCAACGATTCGGTGGTTTTATACGCTATTCTTATCCGATAAAAACAAAAAAAGTAGGTCTAAATACGTAACAGCAGGTTTATACGTCTATGCATTTCTGTTGTGTACGTTTTCAAGTATATTTGCAAAGGGGACTGTACCGGGAGAGGGCTAGAATAAATGTTTTTTTTCCGATGTTTGTCCAACGAGGGACGATATTTCATAATTACAGCTTTATTGTGGTAGAAATCTGGTTGGAATCCAGAACATCCACAACAGACTCACTAGTAGTTGACCGACCAATGTACAGTCCGAATCGCTCAGGTGAGGGGCATCTGTTTACCAACATATTTCTCTATAAAAACGTACGCCCTATACGACCCAATCACGAAGGCCGATCGGTTTAAGAAGGCCTAGTTTGGTTCTAGCTCGATGATTTAGAGTCGATTTAAAATTGTAAGTAGATATATAGTTTTCCATTTCAAGGAACGAACAACTTTTTAATTATCATTTCACTGAACCTGGTTTTGACATAAAATTCACTTTTGTTTGACACAATTAACGGACAATGTCCCCTTTCAAACTGGAGAACATTAATCGATAAAAGTGTTAGACTATTAACGCCAGCTTACAGTTATGTTACCTCGCATATCATTCGACCAGAGACGATACAATGATATGTAATTTGTGTGTGTGTTTTGTTGGTTTTTATAAATCTGCCATTAGTGCCTCACTCTGGCTTAACTGCTTGGTCGTTCGACTGCTGACTGACATCACTGTATCCGGAATTAGTTCGAGTTACCTTGTCGGCCAAAGGTATGAAAGAGAAGCTATCGACTTGGTGGTTTAACGAGGTTTGTCCTCAGTAGTTCACCATACACCGGCAACGGAGAGTCGTATTATCAGTAAAATACCATAGGCTATGTAAGTCTCGTTCGCTTTTGCTTTACTTCCACCTACATTCTTGAAACTGTGGCGCTCTAAAATGACTAGTGGTAGTTCTGAATGTGGTATATATTTCTTTTGATTCTGTTTTAGGACTGGACTGGACAATTGTCACATTTATAACATCCCGTCTATCTAAATAAAAAAAGGTAGTATGTACCCGGAAGTGGAAGGAATCTCGTGAAATATAACGTTCATCACATGACGTGACTTACAGGCCGCATTGAGGACGATCTTAAACACTAACCAAAAGAATAAATCAATCAATAAATTTTTCCTGCTTTTGAATTAAGATCCAACTACTGGAAAACTGGTGCCCCAACGTATGAGTGAATACTTCGAATAAAGATGGATTGGTTCATGTTTTCAGTTAACGGTTGAGAGATAGTACGCTGAAGACATTCATGGCGACATAGTTGGCTATTGGGGTGGACATCTGGTTCTCTTTGGAACGGATACTGATTTTTTTCTGTCCCTGTTAAATTCAAGACTTCTGTGGCTGGTGAATGTTTTCTGCTGCCATTAAAGGAAGAAGATCCAGGCTAACGTTTGAGGATTGTGGAGTAAAGAAAGATGGTATTATTATTACACAAAGGGTGAGGTCAAATCGGCCACCCACACCCCATAGACTCCAAACAAAAAGAACACTGGGATGGTTATTTCAACTTATTTGGGCAATGAAATGTCAAGCATATTGATTCAATTGGTAAAAAAGTTAATAACCAAAAAACACTATAAGCAATCTCAACGTTTCATTTGTTTTCATGTTTCTTTGCTGCTACTAGCCCTGTTAGACATTAAGGAATATATAAAGAAGGATCATGCCATGCAGATATCTGTCGGCAATTTTGGAATGTAGTAAATAAAATGGAATAAACTGCGATTATTGTTTAGAAAGGGGAGAAAATATTGGACAATGCCCTGTGACATGGGCTGAGCGCAATCGATTACTTATGCGTTTTTTTCCTTTCAGGGCTGTTGAGATGTTTTCAGTCTCCTTTTTTTTAAATTCATCCTTACTCCAAACTGATAACGGCGCTTCTATCCCACCGTGAAGCCAATAAGCGTGCAATCAGACAAATTGAACTTATATAACCAGTCAACCTCAACCTTACCGGTAAATCAAATCTCAAAATGTTCTTGGTTGTAAGATTCTTAACCGACTGTACTCAGAGGTCCCGTTTTACATCAGATCAATATCCTAGAATATCTTCCAATTAGGCCTGGAGGCTACGAATAAGATTCCGGAGTTACAAATTAACGTCACGACGCCAACTTAATCATGGATTTAATGGTATAACATGATATGGTTTCTTTTTCTCTCTGGGCTGTTAAAGTCAAATCAAGTTTTTACAATACATGTAATTGCCTTAAGTATGAAACTATTCAATGTAGGTAAAGTGTGTTCTCTCTTCTCTCAACACAGCTAGCCAGAATCGTATGCGATTGTTTTTTTTATAGACAGTCCACATACAAAAAAATGAGAAAGATTGCAAAAACAGTGCTTAAATAGTACAGAAGCCTATAAACGACAATATCGAAAGATCCGCGAACACAGACAAGTTTATAGTATTCAGCCCATCAAAAAATCTGTTTTTAATCAAATTGTCACAAAAAAAAGATCGTCACAATATACGGCAAGAGCTGGGGAACTAAACATTTGTTCCAAAATGGTGTGTCAGAGATAATGACATGCAGACGAGAAAAAGGTTGAGTTCTGTGACGATTGATCGGATTGAGTTGTTAATGTAGTTGTTAATAATTTTCAGCGCCGTTAAGATTTAATCGACCTACCCTATGCAATACAGCTGGATACATTTTTGCAAGGAAAATAGTGGCTGCACAGCGAAGATATCACACAGCATTGATGAAATTGCGTTGGGGCACCAGTTTTCCAGTAGGTGGATCTTAATTCAAGAGCAGGAAACATTTATTGATTGATTTATTCTTTTGATTAGTGTTTAAGATCGTCCTCAATGCGGCCTGTAAGTCACGTCATGTGATGAACGTTATTTTACGAGATTCCTTCCACTTCCGGGTACATACTACTTTTTTTTTTATTTAGATAGACGGAATGTTATAAATGTGACAATTGTCCCGTCCAGTCCTAAAACAGAATCAAAAGAAATATATACCACATTCAGAACGACCACTAGTCACTGCAGAGCGCCACAGTTTCAAGAATGTAGCTGGAAGTAAAGATGAAGCGAACGAGACTTACATAGCCTATGGTATTTTATTGATAATACGACTCTCCGTTGCCGGTGTATGGTGAACTACTGAGGACAAACCTCGTTAAACCACCAAGTCGATAGCT